>WMED01030397.1:0-10106 GCA_019650415.1 Pipa parva
GCCTGCGCTGAAGGAGCGCTTGCTCTCAGGGGAGCTCTCCTCCATTGACGCAGGCATGATTATGTCACTCACCAGCACTGGCACTTCAGGTGACATGCTGGTGATTGACGTCATCCACTCCGTGCCAAAAAGGTTCGCCATCCCTGATCTACAACATACTAAAAATTACATCCTGGTCTCATAAGGTATAGTGTCATATATAAATGTGTATATTTTTAAATCATACTGCCTAAACTTCACATAAGGTCATGTTGCGTTAACTTTTTGTTTTATATTTTAGGACAAATACAATTGTACTTATAGATGCCAATGGACAAGTGACATTCACAGAACGCACAATGCTAAATTGTGACATCACTCAGTGGAAAACCAGTACCTACCATTTTCAACTGCAACAATAGCACCTCTCCACAAGCACAAATCTTTATACATGTTAATGCACTGAAAACTGATGAAGCACAGGAGAAGCTAAATTCTGAATGAAATGGCAGACGTCAGCATTTTTTATAAGAACCAAAACCACTTTAGTAGCAGACAAACAAAGGAATGTCATGCAACCAAACATTCTGTGAATTATCTATATATACATTTTTATTATTAATATTTCTCTTTATTGTGGTATAACAGCCCCATCTATTGAGCACAGACATATTAAACCTTTTATTTATTGGGGCCAAAAATGTTTAATGTGTGCTGCTGTAGTCTGGCATTGTATCAAAATGCACTAGACTCTACAGAGATTGTCATCTTCAGTGATTACATTTGTGATTTAACTAGTATTCATTTAGTGAACAGTAAAATATGTTGTGGGCATGACAAAACAGAGTTGTTTCTAGCAACTTACTAGCTTTTTGAAAGCCTTTGTATTTTTTTGCTTGAAGTTGCTATTGAGTTACCCAAACAATTACTGCAGCATTTTGTTTTGCTTGCAGTAAGATAAAGGCTATTTTATTGAGAGTAGCGCACTGTTTGTGCTTGATCCACCTTTTTCATACAGTGTACAGTATTGTATAGCATTGGGACATGTGTAACAAAAAGTTATGTCATTTTATTTACAAAAGGTCCACAACAACAGCTTTATTCTGTTAGCAATGCCTACTCAATTTGTTTGTGCAGGCACCACCTAATCCTGAGAAAATGAACATGGTCTATGCATAAAATCACTGGAGAGCCATAGCTTCAATGTCTATATTAAGAAACACGCTCCAGCCAATGGCATTCTGTGGCCAACATGGGCCCTGGAACAAAATAACTTGCAATGGGGTCCCTTTTCCATATCATGCGCATGTTTGCGTGTAGGTGTATGCACATGTGGGGTAAGGAGCTCTTGTAAAGACATGCTGCAGTTGCTGATTTACATTGCAGCTTGCAACAAGGCATGTAAAGCAGAAGGGCAGTTAGCGGCCCCCTTCTCACATAGGGCCAGTAGCATCTGGTTCCACTATATGTATGTATCTAGTTCCAGCTTCACTTCGTGGCCATGAATACAAAAATACAATTACTATAACTTGGTGATACAGCTAAGATTTCAGAGAGAGAGACCTAGTTACCATAAATCACAATGCTTCTGAGCATGCTCAACCAGGTCCCTATCCATTCATGAAGCGGACATTGGGTAAATTTATGTGTTTCCAATTACTGCATCATCATGGGTAGAACTCTGCTACTTAGACATTGGTGGCACTGAAGATTCCAGATGACGTATCAGAATGCTGCTTGGATTTCTATATTGTTTGTGAGTTTCAAGCTTTCCTGGTAACAGTTTGGCTCACTAGAAGGTGAAATTTAGGTAGAAGATTATAATGATGGTTTAGATCTTAGATTTTGTTTTTTAAACTGCATATATTATAGCAACACATAAAATAAATGTGTAGAATGGGAGAATCATCCCTGCTTAATCCATATGGAAGAAAACCATTACATTCATCCTCTACGAGATGTATCAAAAATATAATTATAACATTTAAATCAAGCATTTCTAGATTTAATTACCTCAAGCCAGGACATTGCATTGCATTTAACAACACTGTTCATTTCACCTCACATTTTAAAGTAATCTAGTCCTGTCTCCCATTCTTTTTGGCTTATTTACCCCCAGGAGGACTTGCCATCTTAGGCTGTGTTTATTTCTTTTTTTAAAAAGGGACATTTTAATAAAATATATAAGGGACTGTAAATTGCAGGTAAGATACACTTGGAATACTTTATTTATTATTACTATGTTTTTACATGACCGATAATGATGGAGCTGCAGTTTACCCATGTAAAGGAGCAATTTTATTTTACCAGCAGCTCCATCATCAAGTTCTAATTTTACCAGTTAAAGATTACCATATTTTTCTCTCCATAAGAAGCACTTTTTATCCCCCAAAAGTAGGGAGGAAATGCCCATGTATCTTATGCAGTAAATGTTCCTTTTCTTCAACTGCTGCAGGGTGCAGGTATGGGGGGTGCCAGTATGCCAGTCCCCTCCTCTCAGTCCCCCCAACCCGCGCCCCACAGAAGCTGATATTTCAGAGTACTGACCTTCCTACAGCATATCATCAAGCCGCCTCATATCAGCACTTCTCCAGACTGAACTAGGTTGCGCGACTGTGCTCCTTGGTGCCTTCAGCTCCCCTCGGCTCTATTCACTGCTAGTAGCGGCCGAATCAAGAGCCAAAGGCACCGAAAAATGCCGTTGCACTCAAAATAGTTCTGTAAGGAGAGGTGCTGACAGGAGCCAGCTCTCTGGTAAGCTGGAGGCAGTTGGGGGATGGGAGGCAAGGGGGAGATGGGCGGTATATTTTATTAAATATTTTAGTACACCATCTGGTTCAGAATATTCTTTTTCTTATTTAACAACTTAAAATCCTAGGTTAGTCTTATGGAGCGAAAAAAATACGGTGCATTCTGGTGTATGTGGGAACATTGGAAGTATATATAAAGGACAATGTGATTTAAAGGTATAGCTCTTCAGTGAGTTTGTTTATAGACTGGAAAGGTCTAGAATATTGAAACCTCATAATATTATGAAGTAAACTAAATGAAACGGGTACATACACAATCACATAAAATTGTCCCTTTTATTCCTGCCTATAGTGATTGCCTAAAATAAATGCATCATTGGTAAGTATACAGATTACCACTGTATCGCCTTTTCTGTCAGAGGCAGTTGCTGTGCCTCTGAGAGATGAATATGCTTTTTTGTTTTTTTCAGGATTTTCAATCCATGGTTTTCTTAATATGTTTTTAAATCTCAGGATTTGTATTGGAAAATGTTGTGCTGATTTCTTTTTAGTGAACTTTTGAAAGACTTTTTTTTATATATATTTAACACTGCCCTAGCTTGTATTTACCTTTTACTAACATGACTCTTCTAAGCCCATGTTCATACTAAAATGATGCTCAGTATGTGCTGTTTCTTGAGGAATACATTTTTGTCATTGCATTGCCTACATGAAAGGCAAAATGGGAAACTTATTTAACTAGATAAAAAACCCAACACATTGCATGGTTTCAGTAAATAAAATGTGCTTATTTCATCTATAACAAAATGTGTAGAAATATGGAAGAGGAAATGTCCATGTTAATTATAATTTAAGCATTTATAGAGCACTATGGATTGAATCATCAAGAGTAGTTTATTCTTTATCGTTTTCTTTTCTATGGAAACAACTAAGGGAAGATTGAAAATGCATTGCAAAAAAGGTGTTGAAAATTGTCCATTTATAGAAACAAAATTGTCCTGGTTCACTAATAAAAAAATAAATAGCTGAGTGGCTGGATAGTACTGGGTGTGTGCAGTCCCTCACAATCCAACTGCTTATGCCATGGGAGAGTCTGGGAACAGTATAGAGATGGAGAGGGGTGTGGCTATGCTCTGTGCAGCCGGGGTTGCCACAATTATATTGAAAATAGAGGACAGGAGAAGTTAGATGAAAAAAGTAATGCCTTGCAACAGCTAAGGGCTAAGTTGCATTTAACCCTGGCTTTGTTACTGCCTTGATCTTAACCCCTTCTCTATGGGCATCAGAGGTGGAACTCCATGGTGAAACTTTGCATATGCTTTACAAAATGCACAAAACATGTGAAAGAAATACATTGCTATAGTTACATACATGTACTTTTCTATTGTGTAAAGTAAAGCCCATGTAGTAGTCTCTTAGTTCAGGAACTATTTCTGGAAACTTTTGATCATCCCTCTCTGCCAATGTTTATCTTTCCCCCTCCATGAGAAAGAGGGATGTGGTTTAAGCAGCCACAAACATTTGTCCTGGTTGAATATCATACCACCACACACATAGGGTAAGGAAAAAAGAATCAAGCACATGACTAATTCTAACTCCGTCCCACTGGGGAAGAAGAGATTTAAAAGTCAGAGCAATGATCCATCCAGGAAGGAGCAAAACAAAAAAATAAATGCTGTGAAGTTTGAAATGGCAGTTATTCTTGTAAAAATGTTTTGTAAAATGACATCTTTAGCGTTTTATTTCTGATGTTGCTTTGTGTTCTCTCTCAGCTGGTAGCAGACATATTGGGAATTCTGGAGCACTTCATAAATACATCATAAACTGAGAGCAATAATATTCATGAACTCACCTTCAAACATTTTTTGCAAGTGGTATATTTAAATAACTGCCATGCCATCTACATGGGAATTTTTATTTTTTTCTGGTGTTACTGTTTTCTTAAAAGAAAGAGTTGCACTCAGCAAACCATTGTAAATCACAGGGCTGCAATGTTAGGATCATTTGAATATGCATTGTGAACTTTATAAAAGAACATTGTCTTTGGATTAACCTATGATAAGGCTAAAAGGGACACTGATGATGATATGAAATTGTCCTTTAAAGAAGAACTATTGTTATAATTTAAATTTACGTGATCAATCTAATGTCACATAGAACCCGCCCCCCTTGCTCATTTTGCCTAAATTTTCAGCAGCCACAGATAAAAAAAAAAAATTTGTCTGACTGCACTTTGAAAACATTTTTGCCAAAACTAGCAAGGGGGCAGGTACTATGTGATGGTACACATACAGTGCAGTTTTCATCTGGCGATTCTGGACTGTGTGAGATGAGGCTGATCTAGCAGTAGTAATTGCTCAGGTAAATTTAGATTATAACAATAGTTCTGCATTTACAGAGGACTGCAATTTGTAGCAAATGAATCCCACTTTGAACTTCAAATGTACTGTAATGGGTTAAGTCTTCAAGTTTATTAATTGACTTTTTGAGTCGCAGTACTGTAATTGATATATTGTAACAGTGATGATGGTATGTGTAGGTCAGTTAACCAAAATCAGTAAAAGATGATGAAGGGATTCATAAAATGTCATGAATCAATATTTCTTTTGATGTTTTCACTTGTTTTTTTATCGCTCACATGTCATGAGAGGCAATAAACAGTGTATGGTGATGTAAACCAATTACCGTATCTCTACTTTATTTCTTCCATGGCTGAAGCATAGACTGAGTCAGTATGCCAGCTGTGTAAGATGGACTTTTTAAATAAAAATGCTTTATAACAAATATAAGGTAAAAAAAATCAAGTTGGAGTAATGTGTCATTTGTGTTTATCATATTTGTTCAAAAAAATACTACAAAATGTTATGTGCAAGTTTCATAATCAGAATAAATTGGTTGTAAGGCTGGTGTCACAATGGCAGAAAATCCTGTTCCAACGATTGAGATTAAAATTCATATAAATTTACTTCCTGCCACATTCCAAACTGACTTCAAATAACAGACACCCTCCCCCATTACCTGTCAAGCACTACAACCACCCTGTCTTCAACAGAAAACAATTGTTTAGATTGCCTCAGTGATGGAGGGGATGTGATTCTGAGTTCGGATCATTTCTGCACAGTGCTGCAGAGCAATTGGGCCCCTGAAGCAACGTTGGAGCCCAGTCTTAGCTGTGATTGCTGTGACCTGTGGTAATTTTACCCCCAATTTTGAAAATACAGGTCCTAGGCAAAAAGCAAAGTTATTTTATTGAGTTATAATACAGACCGCAGGGCCTCATAACAAAATCCCTCCAGATCTTGGTACAATAAGATCTTAGAAATAATCTGCCATTATGTGGACTCCATCCCATAAGTAAGGAAGAGAGGGATGTTTATTTACAATTATAAGCAAAATAGGGAAAATGTAATGACCTATTTGATTAATGTCTACTTAGAAAATACATGCTTTGAACCAGACAGAACCACCAGCAAAATTGAACGTTTAGGATATACAGTATATTAGTAGAGAAGGTAGTTGAAGAGAAGTATTAAATGGTGGGAAGCAACTCTGAAAGGCTATATGATCTCCACGAAGGTTAGCGCAAGATGGAAATCCAGGTAGAGTTTGTTCTTTATGGCAACTGTTTCTGTTTAAATCTGCCCAAAGGGAACGTACAAACTATGGGGGTTATTAACTAGAGTGAATTCACATGCCTAGATTTATCTACTGCAGGTCTCATTGTCGATTGTGTATTGTAACTAGTACTACATAATTACTATTTAGTGATTTAGTGTGAATAATTGAGTATTGTCAGGGAAATACCGGTAGTAGTATTTGTCTCATTGTAGTTAGTTCATCATAAATAGACATATTAAAACAAAGTGATGACATATTCACATGGCTCTCCTTAAAGAAGACAATGCCACCCTAACCAACTCGTTTTATATAATCAACTACATTACCTAGGACCAGTGCTTTTTTTTGTAAAAAAAATATTTGCTGGTACACATTTCGATACTATCGACTATCGATGAAATCGGCATGATTTTCCAGTTAATCTGTGCTCCTCAATGATTCGATAATTTCTGGACGTAATCATCATCGAGTGTTTCCATGTCAGCTTTCACTGCATTCGGGAGAGAGAGTTGCTGGGAGGCTCTCGCCTTTATCAGTTGAGCCGCTGCTGCTTCTTGGAATAGGTCTGGCTGCTGGGCACTGTGCTATCTCCGTTACATTGCTGTGCTGAACACTGTGCCAGCTTGGTTACCCTGCTGCGCTGAACAAAAAGTCTTCAGAGCAAAAGTCTTCAGATTTTCCGGTACCCCGTGCCACCGCGTACCAGTACAAAAAAAGCACTGCCTTGGACTCTATTAAACCATGTCTTGGCACTGGTAGCTGCTATTGATTACCCTGAAGCAGTGCGTAATTTGCATTTAAGAAAGCCTATAGGCGTAGAACCTGGTGCCATAGTCCATGCTCACAAATTGATCACGCCTCTTTATGCAAACTTTATAATACATGGCATAAAAAACTATAATAATATAGGTACTGCTTCCTATTACAAGAGCTGCCTACTGACTGTCATCCCCTATCTAGCTCATGTGCCACAGCAAAGGAATTGCTGCAATTATCTCTACATTCTGTTTCCATTAGCAGGGAAAATTCCTCTGCTGTGGCACAGGAGTTGCAGCTGGGATGGTAGAAAAAGAAGTTCTCCTGACTGGTCCATGCTCTGGTGACATCCTTAAGGTAAGAAGGGAGGGGCACTAGGGGAATTGGGGGAGGACTGGGCCACTGGGAACAGGAACTGAAAAACTAGACTGTCCCATGGGATCTGGAACAATTGGTGGTTATGCATCCACTGTATTTATTAACTAGACTTGGAAGTACTATTAGCATTGTGGGCTGCACAGGGCAGCAGGTATATGTCCAGTATGAAAAAAAAAATAAAAAAGGTAAATAGACTGGGCTAAGAAATTGCACCCGCGCGAAAAACCAGACAAAAGCTACTAAATCATATAACTACAGCGGCAAAATGCCTGATAGCCTCTCAATGGAAAAAAATACAGCCTCCCACAAAATAAGAATTAATAGCAAGAGTGCAAAAAATAAAAGTACAAGAAGAATTATCAGCCAAAACTCAGAACAGAAACTCAGATTTTTTCCTGGCAAAGCTGGATATTAGCATTTGGTTAATTAGACCAAGTAAGATATAGAGAAATCTAACTCCTATGACCAAGCAAAGTCAAAGAAAGTATTTAATCAAGGTCTGAAATAGAACGTAAAAGAGCAACAGATATAGTTTATGATTTTATTTTCATTTATTAAGTTTGTTTATTTTAGCAGATGTGAATATAAATTAATCTAACCAGGCAATATGTTTTTTTTTGTTTTTTTTGTTTGTTTGTATATAGAAGGCAATTTTTCTGAGAATATATAATGTTTAAAGAAAAGAAAACATTTGTTGTCAATTGAGAAATGTTTATTTTATTTTTGATTAGTTGTAATTTGAAAAATCAGTAAAAAAGCAAATATAGAAAAAAAAATTGCATCCGCGCACCCCCTTTTAAAGCCTTTTTGTTCCACAAAAAAATCTTTGCATCACCCACTGCCCCAAATGATGTGACACACTGTATACTTGTCCCATTCCCTCCCACTGTCACTGTACAGCATGCAAGACTCAAGAAATACATAAATTAGGATGGCAGGGACAATGAATTAAGTTATAACAAAAAAATTGCAATAAACAAATAACTATAAACCTTTATCTAAAATAGCCTGGCTTGCCTGCTGGTGCTTGTATTTTATGCTACTCCTTGGCTGCATATAACAGCTCCTTGCCTGACTCCCTTGTAAAGTTCCCCTTCTGCCCCCAACCCTCCCTTTCCCCTTACTGTGCTGCCTGCCCCCAACCCTCCCTTTCCCATTAGTGTACCTCCCCCAACCTTTCCTTTCCCCATAGTGTGCCTCCCCCAACCTTCCCTTTTCCCATAGTGTACCAACTCCAACCTTCCCTTTTCCCATAGTGTGCCTCCCCCAACCTTCCCTTTCCCATACTGTTCTTCCCTCAACCCCCTTTCCCCATACTGTGAAGCTTCCGCTCTTGCCCCAGATGTCTCTCTCAAAGTCTACTGTATCACTGACATTGGACAGTGTGCCCACCCCCAGCCAAAAGCAAACACAGCACCCTGTTGTTTCCCAAACCTATAAGAAAATCTCGCCCTTCCCTTAAGCTACCCCTGTAACATACTGTAACAAATCGTGACCAGACAGTAACTCTACACTTATTTTTTTCTGCTGTTATTTCTACATCAAATAATGTTATAATATTAGGGCTTTCTGATTAAACTGTTGTTACCGCATCTGATTATTCTAATATTGCATGTGCTTCAACATTTTAAGCATCTGATACATGTCACTAGAAAAATGTACTTGGTTATCTGTGATACAAAATTTTCTGATACAGGAGTTGGGTTAACAACTTGTCATGTCGAATACATGTGTTGCTAGAACATCTGATTTATGCATTGGTTCTTAAAGGAGAACTATAGCTTGTTTCTCCTAGGGGTGATTCTTAAGGGAGGGGGGAAGTATTTACAGATAGGGTTTTTAGGCTCCAGCACTGCCTCCTGCTCTCTATAAAAAGGCCAACTTCTTTCTTCACAGCAATACAGGCTTCATCCATTCCTGTTGGAATTTGTCGAATTGAGCAAATGCAGTAGCAGAATTCAGAAGTGAAACTGTTTTTTTTTAATATTTTATTTATTAAGAAGAGAGAATTGTACATTTTTAAGTTGTTATTCAAAAGTCATAACCATTGGTAAGTTTTGGAACATATCAGCAGCAATAACATTTGTTGAATTCAATTAATAAACTTTTTAACAAGACAGTTCTCTTTTTGTGCAGTTCTTATTTATGGTTAAATGGAAATATCTCTTCTGCATTTTTCCAATTTAACAGGAGAAGGGGAAGCTGGGTAAGTGGAAAGGGGGAACCAAAACTGTTGGTTTTTAGGTATTGGGATGGGGTAGGGATAGGTAGGGCGGGAAGGTATAACTGGGGGTCGTTAAAAATAATTTATCTTGCCTTTTGTGATTCGCCCTTTTTGGATGTCTTCCACTGGGGTGCCTGTTTTTCAACCGCGCCTCCATCTTCACCTTTCACTCTTTCTCTTTTCTTTTTTTGCCTTGTAATGAACGAGGCCTTTTTCCTCACTTTGGAAAAGTTTTGTCTGAGCTTTTAGGGTTGAGTTCCTGTTGTCTGATTAGTCTAAGTCCCAAAGTCCTAAGAGTAGTTCTTGGAGTAAGTAAGTTGTATAATACAGTGATATAAACCGCGCAAAATAAAATAAATATATACAATATAAATGAGAAACAATAAAAGTAAAAACAAAGT
>WMED01030399.1:0-10106 GCA_019650415.1 Pipa parva
TTTTATTTACGATTTACACAACGTGCCAACTTTTCTGATTTTGGGGTTTGTAAATAGAAAACAAGTGTTGAATATAATTCAATGATTTCTTATAGGATATTCTGTTAAATATGCCTGGTTGCAAATCATTGTTGTGATTGTCAAACAAACATGTCTACATAAGACATTTCTATTTACAGTTCAGTGTGTCTTCTGCGCTCTGCACAGTGCTGTTCTAGTTATATTTTATAATGCTAGTAGAATTCATTTGTGAATGAGCACGCTGGCTTGCTAATTTGTAAACATTTCAGATGCATGCTGTAGACTGCTTTATCCACACGCTTTACATCTGAACTAATTAACACAGAGCCTGTGTACTGTAATGTTGAATTTCACTGGGCAAACCCTTTAACATGAACATTACTAAAATTCCCATGATGCAGAGCTGAGGAGAAACGAGTCTAGCTCGTGTTTTCTGCATTATGCATCAGAACCAAATACCAATCCATTCTGTAGCACTGAGGAACAAGAAGAAAACCCCTAAGTGCCAGAAGCAGAGGGTTCTCTTGTGTGCAATTCAGGCATGGATTTTAATTGTCATAAATCTACTATTATGCTTGGGAAAGTAGAGTAAACCCTGGTCAAAAGGTTGATTATTTGTAAAACCTTTACACGGCTTCATTTTTACTTTAAAAACTGTTTTGTTAGTTGCACTGCAAGACTGGAGATTCCCACTAAATGAAAGCGTTTAAACTACTGACTCATTTGACATATTCCATATAAGCTGCACTCACCTGTTTAGAGCAAAGGCATAATGAAACTTTATGTGGTGGTGGGCAGATAAATCAAAGGTTGGAAGTCCCATTAATGTCTCCACCAGCTTCACTATGGAATCATAATCCTGATCAATCATAAAAAAAAAGGGAAAAAATGAATATAAATGAGTTTCACTAACTCTTGAAATAAATATGGAGTAAACAAGTGTAAGTACTGCTTCAATGTAGTATAAGAAAACTAGTACATGGCTGCTTATTAAATGCTACTGTATAATAAATAGCATCATTGATCGTATCATACAAGCGAATGGGCAGCCATGAAAAGCTGTACAGTGTGTCAGAGGCCTAATAAGGTCTAATATATAGCACAATGTAGGAACACTGAAATGACTTCATTGGGAATCTTATCTCCGTGGCTTTTTGTGCTTCTGACAAACTCCTGCCTACTACACAAGCACCTTTAACAGGTTAGAGGAACACTGGACGGAAACTGAGCTTGCTCCACAAATGAAAATAAACACTTTTTGTTTTAATGTCAAATCCAAATTTTCACCAGAAAAACAAACAAAAACTGTTTGTTAAAAAATAAAGAAATAATTTAGCAAAACACTTGTACTTATGTACAGTCATTCCTGGTGCTGATCAATAACTGACAAATCACTGAAGCACCCCTTAATTGTTCAGTAACCAAGATACGTTATAGGGAAACAATTTTGACTGTAACTACTCTGTAAAAAAATGAGCCATGTGCTCACATATAGACACAAAATGTAAGTGTTGAACATTTTTCCCAGTTCTCACTGTAACCACTAGGGGCAACGGTTTCAAACACATTCTTAAACAAAAAGATATTTCTAGATGCCCCTGCCCTACAGCACCATAAACACAATTGTTTTTCATTTACTCTGTTGCCTTACCTGGATATCTCTGTATGACAAAAGCAGATTGATAATAATGTCAGCTGATAATACTTCAATGTTGTTCATACGCTGGCGGATCCTCATCAGTTCAGTTGCTAGCTCCTTCCCTGTGTAGCGATCCCGGGCTCTTCTGATGTCATTGAGAATAGTCTCTCGAAAATATTGGCTATTTTAAACAAACATTTGAGAAGTAGATTGTTAAAGCATTTTACTAGATTGCAGTTTATTGGTTTAAGAACTGCCACATAGAAGTCAACTTAATGTTGAGTTAATTCCTTTATAAGTCATAGGGTAAATTTAACAGGGTTTTGCATTTGGCGTTGGCAATCTTTTTTTTATTTTTTTACTGTTATTTATTAATGCATCACTTACAGGGGATTTTAAACTTGGAAATTCTTTGTAGAATGTTGTAGAGATATGGCATTCTAAGATGAGAAAACCCCATTGAGGACTTTCTTAATGAATCATCATTTTACAAAAATAGTAATAAACATCAAAGAAAACAAGAGAAATAGAAGTTCCTGCCCTGAACAACTCACAACAGAAACAGAAGGGTGACCTACATACACAGTGCAGTATCTTTCAATGCAAGGGCAAACATTAATTAGGCAGGATTAAGTGCAACTAGGTAAAGTTGTATACTAGTTATACTAGGTGTAAAGTTGGAATTTTAGTGTATTTGGTTAAAACAATGTCAAAACACCAACATGATTGGCAACAAAACATTTCTTAGTAGTTACTTGTAGATGGAAAGAATGCATTTTGACAATATTACAAGGGCACTGAAAAATTTAGTTCAAGGTCAACAGGGTTAATGACCACAACACCATATAAAACAGTAAGTAGAAGGATGGCACAGCTTAGGTGGAAAACGGATTTGTTCAGGTTTTGCATTACTTTTGTTACTTCTAACCAAAGACCATCCCTCCCCCACAAAAAGTGTACAGTAAGGCTGCGGTAGGGCCAAAGATGGATATCTTCCTTAAGATAGCTAAAAATGGGACAATGATTCTCCCAAACAGGCAGAATAATATTCAGATTCATTTTCACAACACAACCTTAATACAATTACAGGTTTATGTATTTAATAGGATGATTTGTAGTGGGACCTATCTGGCATGGCCCTAACCTTTGGCAACCTGCAATCACATAATTATTTATCTTTCCAATAGCCTAATGAGTAGGTAGCTTGCCTGGGATCCCACAAATTTACCACATAATGAAGGGATGCCACACCTACTGCCCGACATATGTAGCAAAGTCAACTCCGCACATAATGTCAACCAGAGTAATAATACTGTAACCCACAGAGGCAAAGTGAAATGTAAGTTTACCATGATGCAGCTTGTGCTACCTTCAAAATTTGAACAAAACGATCCACAAGTGGTAAACATATGGGACCAAGAAGTAACTCAATATTGGGCTGCATTAGTTCAGTAATTCCTTTCATAAAACTATTGTCACAGCAGAAAACCTTGTTGTGGGGTGTGATCATATAAGGTATAAATGTGTAATTAGCTGCACACATCTGTAAGAAAAGAAAAAAACATATTCAAGAACATATATACAAATTCATATATTACAATCTACTTTAAATAAATATCATTAAGATAAAACTGCCACATATTAAAATTATGATTTCTTTAGAAAGCAAGGAACCGTTGTGCTTTCTTTTATCCAAGAGAACTATTTTTTTCCTGGTACCACACCCGGTAAGAAAGGTGGACTCTACTGCAAGAGGGTACTTAAAGTATACTTACTGACTTTGGTGGCTCACTCATTTTTTATTTATATATTATTTGCACATCATTTGCCACCTATTGCTTTATTTATTATTTTTTATCTTTTTGCATTTACAATACAACACTAGGGTTTTTTTCCCCTGTTATTGCACTTGTATGTTTACCCAGCGCATCCACCATTATTTCAGCTGAACGGAATTACTTAAATTTCTTGTGACATTGAGGCACATGGGCAGATGACCTCTGTGGATTAGGCACAGGACTGATCAACAAAAGACTGGTTTGGATTTGGGCTTTTTTATTGACTGTTTCATTAATTTTTATACTTATTGGACATTATTCATAGTACTTTTGGCGCTATACCATTTTTGACATTTTATACTAGGTATTTTTTGTCATTTAGTGACTGTGTACAGACTCTTCCTGTGCAGTACTGATAATCCCCACCCCCAAGTGACATCACTAACTATACAGAGAGCCATTCTTGTGGGGAAAACCCCTCTCCATAGCTAAAAAGCCTGTTTATAACCCTAAGCATGCGAAGGTAAGAGCTGCCCACAGGTAGAGAGAGAAGGGGATATGGGCTACATGCTTGTACTTCTCATACAAGAAAGATGTTCAGTGGGAGAGAGCAGCTACAGGGGATATTGAGTCCTGCTGAATTAAGAGGTGGGTCAGGAGTTTCTTAATTGCTTGACAATTAGGTAAATGGAGCTTTCTTTATAGCCACAGTTTACTTAACCTTTAAATAAGTCAATGATTATAATGAAGTCAAAATTCCATACATTACATTATGGAGAATTTTAGTACAACTAAACATGCATTGCCATTCTGGTATTCTTAAGATTGCATTTATTAGAAATTATCTTCGACTTTCCAGTGGCAGTCAACTATATCCATACCTAGTCTTTTATTCCTGAGGTAGACAGTAGTGCAACCAAAGGTTGTTTTTGATTTCAATTCTAATAGGGAAATGTAAATAGCATTGCTATTTTGATGGCATTGATACTCATTAACTACTGAAATCCAATTAATGGGTCCTGAGTAGCAGTACCACCCAAGTTTAATAGACTTTTATACAATTTAGGGGGGTAAATCAGGAAAATGCAAACTCAACTTGCGATGCTTTGCATCAGCTCGCCGAGACTGGTACACGCTCCAATGCTCTCCTGCACGCGGAGATCAGTGAACGCTTTAAAGGTATTCCAGTCTCGCGAGGTTTTTTTTGTTTAATGCTAATTTAGGTTGTATTAAAGAAATAGTGTTTTGAGGTGACAGGTGCACTTTATCATCATTTAGCTTACCGTCATCAGCTGAATCACACCTGCTAACAGCGTTAACTTATACTAACACATTGTCATTTTCATCAGGACTTGGTCACAAAGGAAGGATGGGAGAGAGTAATTGGTATGCCTGTATAGTTAAACAATGCCAGTAAAAGTACAGAATTCCTCTGCCTTTTGTGGCCCCATTACTTTTATTAAAATTAACACAATGTGCGAACACACTGAAAGTATTCCCCAGCCAGTTTGGCCCTGGCCTAATAATTCACTATTTG
Organism: Pipa parva; assembly: GCA_019650415.1. Lineage (NCBI taxonomy): Eukaryota > Metazoa > Chordata > Amphibia > Anura > Pipidae > Pipa > Pipa parva. The sequence goes on from WMED01030399.1 coordinate 4,976, forward strand.
CTTAATGGTAAAGGAACAATACACATTGTTAGAGCTGCAGCAGCAAATATTAGACCAGGCTCAATACACTTATACTCAATACAAAGATACACAGATGTATAGATGTATACAGATTCTACCATTTAATGTTGTAGACTTTAAGATTAGCTATCTTTTTACGCATACTGGTTTAAAACATTGATTTTGGACATAACAGAACTCAAGCAATACTTACATTATTCTTTTGGCAGATTATTTCCTAAAGAGAAAAGAAAGAAAACATGTTATGTGAACAGGTTTGTTTGTATTTGCTACAAAACAAAGGAGATAAAAAAAACAATTATAGAAAATTTATATAATCGCACAAAATAATATTTCAGCTATACTTAAAGGCGAAATTTAATCAAGTCATAAAAGGCCGATTTCGCCTTTCCAAGTCTAATCCTGCGGTATCTCAGCAGGATTTTTTTGGATCGATATTTACAGACAGAAACTTTCTGATCAAAAACTCGATAAATACCGCTCAAAAAAAAAAAAAAAAAAAAAAATCTCACGAGAAACTGCCAAGATCTAGTGGGAATAAATTCGGAAAGGCGAAATCGGTCTTTCATGGGTTTATTAAATTTCGCGCGCGAGTCTTATACATATTTTGGTAACGGTAAGTTTACAGTTATCCTTTCAAACTCCTGTCACAACCAATTATGATCAAACATTTATAAGAGCATTTGGAAGAGTCGGTCAAGGATATATACAAAGTACTGTGGAGTGTGGGGTGGGCTTCAAAGAGAGGCCACTCCTGAATATTAGACTGGTGATTAGGTTACCATGCCCCACAGTCCTTCAGTGGTTCTAACCTGGTTAATGCTTGGACATTAATATAAAAGTGTCTGAAGTAAAGGCCCAAAGCAAGAAAGAATGACACAGGCTGGCTACATATCAGAAACATAAATCTGAACACCACTTCTGTTGCTAAATTACATAGTGAAGTGCAGTGGAATTTATAGAGATCTACAAAAATCTATGAAAACAGTTTTTCCAGTAAGATTTAACAATAGCACAACCCCAACGCTACTGCAAGGTTAGTAATTGGGCTCGTTATACATCATATACACAATAACTTAAATGAATGGTAAATCTGTTGATTGAAAGGTCAGTTCAGTATAAACATACCTTCAGTGACTGCAAGGAATCAGAGTTTGTGTCACAATACAAGATTATGTTGTTGGCCATACTAATGCTTTCTCTCACCCCTAGATGGTAGAAAAGGGACGGCTGTCGAAAGGCATCACTCATCTCAACCACAGCAATATCTACATAAAACAAGGAAAATAAAGCTTTCATTTGGAATACATTTACCTTACTAATACAAAACAAAGGAACCTTCCCTGCCTGTATGTTATTAAGGATAAACTTCTGCTGTAAAAAGTTGTTTCATTTCTAAAATGGAGATAAAACGTAATAAAGATAGCTAGGTGGCAGACAGACGGGCACACAGACAGAAAGTGCCCCAAAAAGCAGTTTCCAATTTAGCTCTAAATTATGGCTAGTATCTACCCTATTTGGTAGGGGCGGGCAAACGATTAAGCCATCGGGCCGCATGGCTTCAGAGGGCCGGGAGAGGAGGGCCTGGAGTGCTGATGCCTATAGTACTAGACCACACCTCCCATTTTAATATGCTCCCGCGGGCCAGTTCGAGACTTCTGGAGGGTTGGATTCAGCCCGCGGGCCATAGTTTGCCCACCCCTGCTCTATAGAGTCTAGATCTGCACCCATGTTTTCTAAATAGTATTACTGTTTGAATTAAGTGTGTGCAAGTTACAGCCTTTAGTCATTTGCTTTCGTATACACACCATATTGAGAATTTTTAGCAGTGACTCACAGTGGGCAGATTTATCCATGTATCAGTGTGATCCAGACCAAAGCACTGAGTAACAACAACAACTCTTCGCTCAGGTGGTGAGGACGTTTATGTCTCTGAATAAATGCACTAACCCTATATTCAATAAAATTAAACAAAGAAGAAAAAATCTGCAGTATGACATAAAGAACAAATAAACATAGTCCCATTCTAATAAAAGATTTGGCTGAATCATCATTTCCTGCCACAACAGAAATTTCTTCAGACATTATGAAACAAGAGTTTGCAGATACATATCATTAATTCAGTCTTCCTTCCAAAGTTCAGTCTGACCAGAGTATTTTACCAAATTTTCACAGCATAAAACAGCTCATCACATTTACCAACAGATACAAAACTGCATGTGCTGTAGCCCTACCAAAAAATGAAACAATGATATTTGTTACTATTTAGAATTAGGGCGAAATTTATTAGACTTGAATAGGCAGATTTTGGTTTTTTCAAGTTTATCCCTGGATGATCTCGGCTCTTAGATCAGAAAAAAAAAAAAAAAAAAAAATCATTGATTTTTACCAATTAAAACTTATTAATAGAGTTTTTCAATCAGATTTTTGGATGGAAAGGTAGCTATACTTTACATTAGTAATATGGCTACCTTTCCATCCAAAAATTCAATTGAAAATCTCTATCGAAAAGTTTTAATTGGTAAAAATCGATTGAAAAATATCGAGTCTGCTGCCTGTACTGAAGACAGGCTTGGCAACGGCTCGTGTACCAACAGAGAGGGCTCTGCGTGCCCTCTCTGGCACGCATGCCATAAGTTCACCATCCCTAACGTAGCCTATACTTTGCCTTTAAAGAACTAAAAGAACCTACACACAAATGGTTTTGAAGAAGGTGTGTAAATGAATTGGGGATGCAGGTGTCATTCACTGGGGGTGCAGGTGTCAGAATGCCTGTCGCTCAAGGTGTGAGAATGAATCCCAGTGCAGGTGTCAGAATGAGTGTCCCTGAATGTGTGCGAATAAATTTCAGTGCAATACACATATTATAAAATAGTAGAAGTATCTGTATCATCAAATAACTTTAAAATAACACAAAAAAGAAACAGGGCTCCCTTTCAGATATTTTTAAAGTATCTGATCTTTCCAAGTTTAATACATTTTGCCTATTTGTCTTATGTAACTAGGTTTGGTTCACTTTCCATATATGGGAAAGAGCACAAGTGCTGTTTCAGTAACACTGAACTGTAAGTATGAGTCAAACCTTAGAAACAAAACAAATTTGTCAGTAAAATATGAAGGACGGGATCTTTACTTTAGCTCGACTGATAACTAGGACACGTGGCTGTTTTGTGACCATGACTCAGCACACTAGAAAACTCTCATGTTGGGCAACAGACTTAAGGATTCCTGTCTTGGATCAGATTTCTTTAGTCAGCAATGAGTAAACAAAAGTAACACAGAAGCAGCTACTGGGGAAATCACAAAGATCACTATGGTTGTTAACAAGCAATGAATACATATAACAATTGTATGAGCAATACAGTGGTTGCTCAACCCAGCTTCACTACCGTTAACGTCCAACAGTGATGCTATAGTTGTTTCCTTTTTAAACATTAGTAATAAATTCAGTTATTTAAATTACAGGTCTCCATTTTATATTTGGCCTATAGAAAATAAACACATTGCCATCATTAGTTTATTCTTATTTATATATATATAAAAAAAAATAAGTGGCAGTGTTCGTGTAAAGAGTATTTAATTTATACCAATGAATGATCATCTTTCCATATATGTCTTCAGCAATTTGCAACATTGGCGTGCATCGGCGAACACCCAGCTGTCTTTTACTTGGTTTGTGGTCAGAGTCATTGGCAAATGCAGGGGAAATTTATTGGTTTTGGCCACAGTGCAAAGATGAAAAATGGTCAGGTCCACTTAAAACTCACACAGCAATACCTAGAAGTATTCATGTATGCATTTTCCTGGTGAAACGCATCCCTCCATCTTTTTGTAACATTGTATTTTAGAGTTTGTGCGCTACTTAAGTGACCGACTTATAGGTTTAAAAATGCCAGGTCTCTTGACATCAATCTCTATGTTCCTATGCAGTTGTGATTCTCCTGATGAAGCTGGACAGTTGGATTAAGTGCCGGTGAAACGCGTTGAGAGATAGATTTATTCTTTTACAAAGCACTGTATACACATTTGTTTGTGAGAATATTTCTGTCCTATTTTTAATATTTACTAAAAACGTCCTACACTATATACACATTTTAATATATACACTGAGGAGTCTTATTTGAGCATATTTCATCATTTCTAAAACAAAAAAATCTCTGCATTATTTGTACATGGTTACTGTGGGTTGTGTGATCACCAATCATCATCGCAAGACACAAAAAGGTTGTCTTATTTGAATATATTGTTATTCCATCTGGTGAACCTTCCCCTTACAGAATTAAAAAGGGGATTATGTTTATATTTGTTTTTAAACCATTGGGTGATTTTTTTTTCTCTTTTCCACCACTTCACTTTCACACTTCTATATATGAGTATTTGGCGGTTCTTTCCTGCTATACAATTTAGTTATATTTTAAAAAGGGGCTATTGCGTTTTTTTGGGTTTTTTTTGGCTCTTTTTCACAGAATTATTATTTATTTATTTATTTTTTACCATTTTCATCCATTATACCAGTTAAAGGAAGACAATTATTAGAAAATAAACTTAACAGATCACTTTAGCAGAAGTACACTATCTGTTCAGCAGTTGGATCAGTTTTCATCTCACGATCCACAGCCCAGGATCTTAAGATGAAAACTGCTGGCTGCAGCTCTCTTCCGCCCCCTGTATGTGATGTGTAAAGTGTCAAAGTACTGCCCCCTGGCATAAAGCACATGTGCAGAACAAAAAAAAAAAAAAAAACACAATCTATGTATGTGCTTTATAGCCAGTTGGTTGAACTGAGCCAGGGGGTGGGTACTATGTGATGTTAAACATAATATACAGGGGGTGGAAGAGAACTGCAGCCAATAGTTTTCATCTCATGAACCTGGGCTGTGAATCGTGAGATGAAAGCTGATCCAGCAGCAGTACAGATAGTTTACCACTGCTAAAGTGATCTGGTAAGTTTATTTTTTCTAATAACAGTTCTCCTTTAAAACCTTCTTCAATCCGCATCATTTGTGTAGGAGACTGTAAATTAAGGAAAGTGGTTTGCGTTGTGTGTACATTTACAAAGTCTGTGTGTACATTTACAAAGTCACTGAGGTCGAAAACCAAAGTCTCAGGC
>WMED01030400.1:0-10106 GCA_019650415.1 Pipa parva
GCTGAGATGTTCCCGGCGTAATTGGGCTTTTCCGAGTTTATTAAATTTCACCCTTAAAAACTGATGAAAACACATGCTGTTTCTGTCTAGCAAGAGTAACAGGAATCTTTGGCTAAAAATGACAGACTATAATACCTTTGCTGAATCTCTTTCTTTTAACTATCTCAATGTGCATTAACTGTAGAGTTATTAAAACAATGACATCATCCCCAAGTCTTGAAAGTAAAAGCAGCAATTGAAACATACAGGTCCCCAGTCAGGGTTTAAGGGAATATTGTCTGGGTTGCAAATCACAATGTATTGTGTGCATTGGGATCACCAGCCCACCTCTGACCCTTCATCTATATAACTCTTATGTAGAAGCAAAAACCGACAGACCCAGCACCACAACAAGGGAGGCAAAGACATACAACAAGGGGTGTGAAGTCAATTCTCCTTAACCCACCAAATTCTCCAATACCAAAAAACTTTGAAGGATGGTGCCAATCTTTTCAGCATTTCCTTGTTTCCCTCCTAGACTATAAGGATATCATCAATATAGTGTTTCCAAACCTTCAGTTGAACGGGTCTAGAACACAACACATCCTTGGTTTCCCAAGTCTCCATAAACAGGTTAGCATAACTAGGTGCAAATTTAGTTCCCATGGCTGTATAACATAGTTATAGGTAAACATTTTTATTCAAAATAAAATAGTTGTGGTTTAAAATTAAATTGATCCAATCTAAAATAAAACCTTTTTGTTCTGGTTTAAAATCTGAATCCTTGTGGAAATAGGGACATGGTCTTCTTAGCCAATTTTAGGTCAATCCCCATTATTACTTTGAACATTTTTACAGTTTAGAGTCCATTAGTATTTTTTATTTATGATTATTCATTATCTAAGAGTTCTCATTAGCTTAATTATATTGGTCATTTAAGCTGTGTTTATTTATCTTGATTATTTATTTATGCAATTGTACCCATGCTAATTGTCCCTCCATCCCACCCTCCCCCTTTCTCCCTCCCTGATTGTTGTACTAAAGTTTATAACTATATATGTTTGTGAGCCAGCATTGGAGGAGCTCCTTCTCCTCTGTTGCCAGTTGCCGGTCTGCCAGTCTCTAAGGATGCGACTTCTGTTTTCTTGTCACAGTCAAAAGTGAGACAATTAGTGTATTTCCAGTTTCTTTGTGACAGAAGAGACTGTCATCACTGTGTTTTCTTTAAGTAGACTGCTGTACTAGTATTAAAGTATATTGACCATAGGAATATATAAAATAAATTGGATTTAATAAAGAAATAAGTTCTTCTTTCATGTATATCACGTCATGAACATTAAGCCATGCCCTCTATATATCACTTCTGGTACATATGACGGGCTTTTCAAATAGTATAAAAGTACATGTTTTTATTGCTCATTACTTCTCCCTGAGGAAGCCCATCTATGTGTGTGAAATGTAATGGAGTGTACAGTATATCCTTTTGACTCTTAACTTGTCTGTGAGTCCCTTCTCTATTTGTGTTCAAATAAATGAATTGCTATTCTACACTATTTGTTGATTTTTGGCCAACCACTGGAAGCAATGGAATTCCGCTAATCTGGATTTTATTTGAATGCTGACTTAACTTGTGAGTGCATTTACATTTTTTTGAATATATTTGATATTGGCATACTGTACTATTGGTGTTTCTTATTTATGTCTTAAAGGGATAGTGCCATCCTTTGAAGTATTTTTGTATTGAAGATCTATAACTCTTGTGTTTGTTTTTTTATACCAAACAAAAATAAAAACAAAATGTAAAAAGTAATGTAGCTATTTGAAAAGGTAACTGAAAGTAATTAGAAATATCTTGGCTTGTTAAAGGTCTCTGGTTTTTTTTTTAGATCATGTTATCATTTGTTGCAATGCTGGTCTGATTATGCATGGTTGCCTTTAAAATGTAGTCTCCAAAGAGAGCTGGTGATTTTTACATAACAATAAATTTCCTGGCCCTCTATTCCCTGTCTCACGTGTGCTGATGCTGTTGGGTAAGTGGAAGGGTAGAAGTGTTGAGTAAGTTCAATTGATGTGTGGCTGTAATATCTGAGCAGAGCTGACTCTGCAACAGCCATTCTTATTTCATTTGTTAACGAGGACATTGACTATAAAGTTTTATTATATTGTAGATTAGCCATTAACAATTTCACAAGTGCACTGGAAAAAGAAAAAAATATTTCCAATCCCTGTTTTATGTTTGAAACAATCTGTAGCTATAGCTGTGCTCTGCCTCTACAATTCTACAGAAAATATCCCTCTTGGTTGCAAATTAAAGGGCTGTATTTATGTATTGATGAAATCAGAGCTCGAACCTTTTTGGATTTGTTTCTTCATAATCTTTTCAGCTCGATCCACCATTTATCAAAAAAATCAAATAATGAAAAGTAAGATAGGTATTATTATAACTCCATACTAAATCCCTGGCAAGCCTTTTAATAATGAACAATTATAACATGGAAGTTGTAAGCGGTAACGAGGAAAAAAATTAAAATTTGGCAAAATAGAAAGACCTTGCAAGGGTGAAATTTATTAAAGGCGAAATCGGTGATGCGGTCACTCGAAATCAAATTCTGATCGATCGATCGAAATTCCAATTGATCGGTAAAAGTTTTCGATCGAGGCGCTGATTTAACCTTTAATAAATTTTGCATAAGTCAAAAAAATGATAGTCGTGAAATATATCACAAAAAACAGTTTGAACATTAGTAAATATGTCCAACTGTGCATATTACATGGAAATAATTCGTTAGAACCATTGTCCATGGCAGAAAAATTATTCCACAAAAATGAATGTCTTGCCAAATGCTTCCACAATAAGTCAATACAACAGTAATTGAGACATCCATCCTGCTCTTCATCCAAAAGATGACAAATAAACAAACTTAAAATAAATGTAAAAAGAAATTGTTTCCAACCTTGCATCATTTGGGAATTAAAGGAATTCTGATTCCAAATATGGGCAATCGTAGATTATCCCTGGATCACTGGGACATTTACCAATAAAATCAGAGCAATGCATGGCCAACAGAATTTCTACTAAATAAATACCTTTCAGTACTAGAGTCTAGACTTGCATCTTCTATTACAAAGATAAAAACATGAGCTTGAATCTTCCAAGAGGCAGTTTTAAGGACAGCTTTATAGAGAGGATAATTTTGCCAAATGTAGAGCCATGGTACATGTTCCCACAAGGCATCTGAGATGCTTGATACATAATATTGAGACCATTTGTTAAAGGAGAACTAAAGCTTGTTATTACTAGGGTTGATTCTTAAGGGGGCAAGGGGTTACTTACTGATAGAAGTTTTAGACAAAAAGGTAGGAATATTTCAAGACTTAGGGGGTAATTCAGCAAAGTGCGAACTTACCTCCCGATGCTTTGATTCACCTTGCCAACACTGTTACGGGCTCGCTTCGGTTCTACACGCGGACATTAGCAAACGCTTTAAAGTTATTCCAGCCTCACCTCACGACCACTCGAATTCGCACTTTGCTGAATTACCCCCTTAGTAAATATTCCCCATGAACTGACACAGAAGCATTACGTTAAGGCCCAGCTATGTGAGAAGACCTCATAAGTAACATTTAATTATATGTCAAATTTCCATCTGAGGGTCATCATAACTCTAATTTGAAGTGAAAAACAAAAAAAGCCTCATTCCTACTGATTACTTAGTGATACATTGTTTTGCATATTCTTTAACTTGATGTCAATACTCACCCCAGCCAATTAGAATGTACCACCAAAAATACTTCTTCTCGGAAAAGAAAGAGATCACTAGAAGCGTGTGTAGATAAAGTCCTTCAACCAAGAGCCAGAAGAAGTTGGCCATTATGCAATACTGAAAGAAGACTATTGCAGCTTTGCATCCAGCCTGAAAAAACAAACAAACATTATTACAATTATAATTAACAATAAAACACTAAAGCAGAGTAAACAAAATTATTCTTTAAGAACATAGACAATAGGCATTTAAAAAAAAAAAAACATTTTGGGTGAGATTTAATAAACTCAGAAAAGCCCGATTTTACTTTTCTGAGTTTATTCCTGTGAGATCTCGGAAGTTTCTTGTGGTCAATATTGCGAGATCTTTTTAAATCGATTTTTACCAACAGAAACTTTCAATCGAGTTTTGCTATCTAGATTTTCGATAGATTGGTAGTCTAGACATATTATGTATGTAAAGTATGGCATTGGCTACCTTTCCATTGAAAAATTCGATCGAATAACGAGATCGAAAAGTTTTGCTTGATAAGTATCAATCAAAGAAATCTTTAGATATTTACCGAAACTTCCGAGATCTCGCAGGAATAAACTCAGAAAAGTGAAATCTGGCTTTTCTGAGTTTATTAAATTCCGCTTAGTAACAAATCTACACAAGATGATTCAATAACTAACTCAGGAACTGTAGCAATATTATCAGTCTAATAGACTATTAGTAAACTGAGGGAGTTGTACCTGTCTTCACTTGACCTGAAGCCTTTCATTCTCTGTCATTTCAAAACTAGGTATGGCCCAAGTGATGTAAGGTCATAGCCCTGATTAAGCACCAGGCTTGTTTGTGTAATATTCCTACCTAGCAAACACTTACAGAGTGTTTATAGAAGAGTGACTAAGAGGTGATATAAGGAAAATATTCAATGACACAATAAGGGAAGGTCAAATCTGCAAGAAATGGTTCACAAATTAAGAAATCATCTAGAATAAAACCTTAAAACATGAATTTCCTTATCTCTTTATTTCCCTATTATTCCTGTTACACAAAACACAATGGGAAAAGGGTCCGTGTCTCTGGAGTATTTTTTAAATGCTTTAAGCAAAGTTGTGAAATTTTATGCCACTAAACAGACTGCAACAATGTGATTCTTAAAATGTTAAAAAAAATCAGTGCCTAAATTAATGAGTTGAGCTTTTAAACAAAGATATATTAGTGGGATAAAATAACCTTTTTATTTTAACCTTATCTTTATCTTTATCTGGTAATTGGGCAGTGCGGTGGCTCAGCAGGTTAGCACTTCTACCTTGCAGCACTGGGTTCTGGATTCAGTTCCACTCTAGATTTCATCTGCATGGAGTTTGTATGCTCTTCCCGCACTTGCGTGTGTTTTCTCCATCTACCCAAAAATAATACATCTTTGTCTGTCTATGTGTGTTTGATTGAATAGGGAAACTAGACTATAAGCTCCATGGGGCAGGGACTGAAATGAATGACAAAGCTCTGCATGTTATAGTAGTGCTATATACTAAATGAACAAAATATAAGTTATTAAAGTTATTTCTTATTGATATCACCACCCAGAATCCTCTGTTGTTTCGCTTCCATTCCTACGCATTGACATCCAAAGCATGTCCAGTAAGGAATTCAGGGTTATATACAAGACATGTTCATACAGTGTGAAATTTAATAAACTCAGAAAAACCTTTCCATCTATTAGAAAACTCAATCGAAAAACTTGAGTGATCTCAATCAACTCAAGATCTCACGGGATATACTAAAAAAGGCAAGATCGGTCTTTTCGACATTAATAACTTTCACATTAAGTTACAGGACCAACTCCACATGGAGCAATGGATTTATACAAACCCAGATCAGGAGAACACTTTTGTTCAATAAAATTGTCTTTGAACAGCTTAAAACTACTTCTAATTGTATTACTACATGGTTTGCTAAATGAAAACTTACAATATTTGGAAGGGACATTGCATTGACTTAATTTTTAAAAAAATTAAAAAAAAAAAAGTGAATTTGTAAATATTAACAATATTACTTTAAACTGATTACCCCGCTGAGAAAATATATCACTAGCTATGATACTTTGAATAATATGATCATTATCACAAATGAAACACTAATGTTATGCATTTGTGGAATCATTTGGATGCAGGTCTACACAAATGTAAAATAATCGATTTTTGGGAAAACTATTAATGTGTAATTCACATAGGGTGAGCTTATTACCAACTGCAGTGAACCACGAGATGTAAATATTTAGTCACTCTAAACAAAGAGAGCAAAGACTACAAAGTAAACATGTATCGGACAAATACAATAAGCACTATTAAAATAATGTCTGCCTTTTAATAACATGAAAATAAGTGTCGACCTTTTACAGAAGCTGTTTGATATTCTGTATAATGAATTATTTCGGTGATGGACAATGTTCTCTTTTATCGTTCAAGTAGTTTTCAGAACTGCATTACTGACTTTACAGAATGAAGACTTTGTCATACTGTTTTGCATTAACCTCAAATGCTCTGTTTTGTTATTTTAGATTCTCGTTGCTGCTTAAAAGGATACAGCGTTTAGTATTTTAATGTAATGCATAAAACTATAGATTTTCCTAACCGCTTTCAGAATATACCTGGACATCGCAGCCCCTTACTGACATTGAGAGCATAATCCCATTCTGTTGTGTTTTGGAATGTCGCAATTTAAAAAAAGGCTAAATCAATCAACATTGTTCAGATTAAATGTATAGTAATTGAATATGTAGTACCAAGAATTATTTACTGCCATGTGACAGTTCTGTTATAGGAAAATAGGAGTCCCTGAGAAATTAGTAAATAATAAACTTTACAGAGGAGGGCAACTAAAATGGGACAAGGTCTTTATCTTGATAAAGGTACAGTCTGTGGACTGAAATGATCATGGTTCTTCTTTTGCAATATTTGGATTATTTAAGTTTTTTTAACAGAAAAAATTTTTTTTTTTGCAAATTTACTTTGTTGTTTTATTCCATGGAAAGTTTCTGTAGGAGATGATGTATTTCACCAGATTGGATTATCAAATAAACAAAACTGATTTCAATGTTTTACAATAAGAATTTGGTGAAAAGAATAACTTATATTGGTATTATTTACATTTATCTCCCAAAACCTCTATATATATTTTTTTGTTTTTCAAACAGTCAAATGACCTATTCCTGTTCCCAGTGTTAAGATAATATTTTTATTGGATTGGAAATACGACATTAAAGTGCCCCCGTCACCTCAAAACTAATAATAAATTTAGGTTGTACTTATGAAATAAACATTATATGTATTTTAAAAAAAATGTAGCTTTATACAGCGTTTCTCTCTGTCATCTTCCCTGTCAGCCTGACTTTTATTTCCTGAGTGTCGGGTGGGTGGGGTTAAATAATGATTGACATTATAGCTCCTCCAATCAGATCCCTTAAATCACAATCTAGCAAGGACCTTATTGGAGGAGCTATAATGTCAATCATCATCACTGGACCCAAAAAAGAAAAGTCGGGCTGACAGGGAAGATGACAGAGAGAAATGCTTTTTAAAGGTACATTTTTTAAAATACATGTATATTTACAAAATGTTTATTTCATTAGTACAACCTAAATTAGTGTTAGTCTTTTGAGGTGACAGGTGCACTTTAAAGCATTCCGATAGCCCGTTATTTGCTCCTCTTAGCTAGCCTTATTTATCTCTTCCACTCTTCTAAAATCTATTTTGAGTACGATAATGTGCATTTAGTACATTCTGAAGGTTATAATCTTTTTCCTGCAGAAGTAAGAGTTGAAGCACCTCTTAGAACCCACCTTTTTTCCAAACAGGAAATGTGGGCATTGAAGCCGTATCCCTCCCACTTCAATGCAATCAGAAAATAGCATCAAATTGTGGTAAAAATATGCCAAAATAGAAGCTTATTTTTCCCTCTTCCATCTTTTTTTTTAAACTTTCCCTAACCCTTTTTGTAAGTAAAGAAAAAAAAATTAGAAACAGGTGAAAAAAATGAGGGATGTAGAATTTAGTAACTATGTACCCTTGGGCTTAATATGTACCCACACGTAACCACCCCATAATTCACTAAGCAAGGTTAAAATGTATTACCATTTGATTAGGGGCTTCACATTATGAAGTAATGAGTTTTCTGCTTCTGAACACTTCATTGTTATGTCTTTTTTCATTTCTCTCATGAATCGGTATGACACAAATCTACTTAATTGTTCTCTGAATTAAGAGACCTCTGCATTATTAGGCCACTGTAAAGGGAAAAGGGAATGTAGACTTAACAAAGAGTGACAAGCTTTTACTTACATCACTATAGCTCTTAGCTAACATCAGGAAGGCAATTAAAGGTCCAGTTAAAGGAAATTGCTACTTCGATTGTCATTGGCAATTTTTATCGATATGAATTGAGAATATTTTTAAGTTAAATTCCTGATTTTAATAGGTTTATTTTGTCTTTCTCTCCTGCTGGTTGAAACCAAATTGGGCTTTCAGGGGAACTTTTTAAATACGTATTATCTAAAGTTCCATAGAATACAGCAGGACTAGACAGGTGAAAATTTATATAACAGATAAAACTGCAATCACAAGCTAAAGAAATGAACTCAAAATATTAGAAATAAGGAATTTAACTCGAAAGACTCTGTGCTGAGCCCCTGTTCCTAGTAACACTGTTTTAACTGCTCCTTGTGCTTTGCCAAGAGTCCTTCTTGTCTTCAGCCTCTGTCACAGCCTTCTAAGTGTCAGCTCTGCAGCACATTGCTTTAGTATACCTTCAAGGCATATCTTCTTCTGTGTTTCTGCATTGCTTTGGCCTGGCTACTCCAAGTGCTCCATACTTAAAGGTGCACTATGCTCCAAATGATTCAATGACTTGTGTAGTTCTGCAGTTCCTGTATCCAGCAGAGCCTCCACAAGTGTTTCAGTCAACTGACACCAGTGCGGAGGTTAACCACAGGGCCACAACCTTGGGAGTCTCCTTGTCAAAAAGACCATATACCCTTGTGGGTGTTTAAAGGTAAAGCTCCTTAGTTCCTTAGCAGAAGCTCCTTAGACTCTATGCCTCGGCATTACCTTGTGCCAACCCCTCTGTGGTAGGGAGAATCCACTTCCTTCTTATTTTCTGCACTATCCCATACTTGTCTCAGTTCCAGTAGGCCTCAGTGCCTCCAGAGGCATTATGGGCTGGTTGCTTCAGTTCCTCCAGTGGCACCCAGTACCATAGTACCCCCTGTCTGTGTTTCCATGCACTTCACTGCATTCCTGCGATGGAGCCAGTTAAGTCCCAGTCAACCCCATAGATCCGTGACGGTTAGTTAGTTTCAGTTATAGAATACTCTAGTCATGGATCCTCATGTGACATACATGTGCATGTGAACTTGTTTGGGAACATGGTGAAGTATCATTCAGCTGACCACATGACAATATGTTTTCAATGGACTGGTAGAATACTCCATGTTTTCAATTCAGCATTTTATTTGTACAATGTTTTAAGATGTTTATGTACTATAAACTGTTGTCACAAACCATTTCTGGAAATTTCTTAATAATTTCTCAACGACACTCCTGATCATGTCCTGAATTATTATTTGCTGTCTAGTTCATAGTGGCTGTTTTTTTATGCCTTAATTAATATTATCAACAGTGATATCATAATTTAATCTCATTTTAACTGTCTGTTGATTCATTTCTAACTTCTACCTAGCCACTGTTCCTCAGGATAAGAGGCAAGTTAAGCAGTATTTGTTACACAAATACAATCCCCATTTCATCCTGCAATCATGGTATCAGTAAAATAGGGTAGCTTGCCCTTATTTTTGTGCAGGATGGGATGATAGCTGTCAAAACTTAGGAACCACATCTACATTGTATTACTCATTTACTTAATGGGCTTCATTGATTAAAGTCCAAATAGTCAAGTAAAGCTTTGAATTTTTGTCTATTCTAAACTTCCTCATGTTTGCTTATTAAGCAAAGTATCGAATTGGCTAATCCGTGAAAAATTCAGGCGACTTATGGAAATCTTGACATCATTTTTCGTACATGTGCGCAGGTACTTCTATTATTGACTAAGTGGGGGAGTGGTGTGAAGGTGCAAATACGATTAGGTGTACTGCTCCAAATTCACCTGTGATTTTGCCACTTCAGACTAGTAAATTGGTGGGTTGATGGCAGGGTCCAGTGTTGCAAAAGGTGACTATTTCTGCAAAAGTGACAATGGCGACTGCAACTAAGTGACAATATGACCTAGGGACTAGGTGACATAGAAATAGATAAAATATTCATAGAATACAGTTAGTAGAATATGGTGAGATTGATGGCACCGCCCTTCACTTGTCAAATT
>WMED01030401.1:0-10106 GCA_019650415.1 Pipa parva
ATCAAACCTGCTAAATCTGCAGGGGGTTGAATACTACTTGTAGGCACTGTATATATGCGTTTTAAATACAGCATGTTTCAAAATATGGATATGTGCAGAACTATCCTTAAATATATTTGAATAGACAGTCACGATACTAGTGCGAACCAGTAACTGCTGATACCATTTATTCTCAAACTGAAATTATTTCTAAATATCAATTTCAACAATTGACAAATACATTTTAAATTTTACCGTTCCTTAATTGACTTGAAGCCAAAAAGTTCCCGACCCATTCAGTCCCTTTAGAATGAGGAATCGAGGAGTACAGGTCACATGTGCTGAGTACTATATAAAAGGAAGATATGGGTGCATATATAATATCGAAGATATATAATTTATTGCTAAGCAGGTTATTGTACTGCTTTCTGTAAAAGAAAAAAAAAATACATCAGACAATATTAATAAAATAAACATTATTTCAGTAGTATAAGTTGGTTTGCTGCTTATGCTGGAAGTTGTGTTCAAGTGACAATATTAGCATTATATATAACTTTTATAAGGAGGGAATGGATAATCACTGTGATGAATAATGCATCATTCATTTCACAATTATAAAATAAACGATTGATGACAGGCCCCACAATGAAGAGTTACTTAACCCCCATCATGACCAAACTACATAATATATATATGACCAATTAAGTTAACTTTAATATGTATATACTTCAAAGTCTTAGTTACAATGAAAAATGTTTCATATTAATATCACATCCTGTTATAACCTTATAAAAAGAATGTTTTGAGCCAGTTAGTACAGCCCTTTGACTAATTTACTCACACCTGATTGGACTATGAATTTTGTTTAAAGGGGAACTAAAGTTAAAAAAAAAATGTTTTCACCGAGGCAGAGCTCACAGAGATTTGGCTGACACAGGAGAAAGCATGAAGCTCTGCCCACTTATCAAATCAGCAATCCAAATGGTTTTCAGCGTCATCATGTTCATTGCGGGGCCAATGAGAATGCTCCCCGCAATGAGCGTGAATATGTTGAAACCCATTTCCATATGCCGGCAGTGCTTGATGCTGGTTCCTGTGTCAGCCGAAGAGCTGTGAACTCTGCCTTGGTGAAGACAAATTACAGTCCAGATGAAGCTGTGACTGCAACGGTGGAATTTAATATAAAGTAATTGTTTAACATCTCTTTTTTTTTAACTCTAGTTTTTCTTTAAGGTCCTCATTCTACATGGTGGCAGCCATGTCCAGGCATGTGCCATAACATCACACAGAGTGAAACAGTGGCTAGCACCTGTTGAGAGAGCATTATGAAAATGATAGGGAACATCCTACCTTTTAGAGTGCTGGAGAGCTCCTGGTACTCTCTGCTTAAAGGACCAACATTCCCATAGCTGAATTTAAAGCTGTAGCTTTTTGCTTAAAGCCCAAACCTGTTGTGTATGGATGTCCAGCCCCCTACAGACCATATCCTAAGTCATCACAACAGCCAGCACCAGTAGTGGGATGTCTTAAATAAATGCCACAAATATTATGCCTGCATCTCTAACACTACACAATCTACTGGGTGCCACCTTTGCCTATTTTTGTATTACCCATTCCAGTTACAAAGTGTTTGTTTCTATTTACATACAATAGTCCGTGGCACCCATTTTTTAATCTTATCACCAGTAAACACCTTATACAAATATATACAGTATTCTAACATTTGATTTTGTTAATATTGTAGCCAGTAATCCCAGGCACAGTATACATAGGATTAGGCATTCTGTTTTTGAAGCTAATCATGCCAGTAGCAGAATGTCTCAAGTGCAGCAATGAGTTCCAAACAATGGGTTTGGAACTTTCAGCATGACTCCTTATATAACACACTCCACCTGCATCAACAATGTGAATCCCCCCAGTGAATTGCAGTGATGCCATCCTCACCATATCCCACTAACTCAGCGGTTCTCAACCTGTGGGTCGAGACCCCGGCGGGGGTCGTGAGGCCGTCCCACTGGGGTCGAGAACCGCTCCGGCACCTGGAAGTGCCCGCAGGAACCCTTCTTATACGGGTTCCTGCGGAGTGACGTCAGCAGAAAACGTCACCACGTGACGCGTGACGTTTCGGCCATCGCGTGACTTGATGATGTTTCGGCCAAACGTCGCCACATGATGCGTGTACGTGATGACGTTTTGGCCAAACGTCACCACGTGACGCGCGTATGTGATGTCGTTCGGCCAAAACGTCA
The DNA here is from genome assembly GCA_019650415.1 of Pipa parva. Classification (NCBI taxonomy): domain Eukaryota; kingdom Metazoa; phylum Chordata; class Amphibia; order Anura; family Pipidae; genus Pipa; species Pipa parva. The sequence continues at coordinate 2,229 of WMED01030401.1, forward strand.
TCATGTGCGGCGTGGTGATGTCAGCACTGGGGGTCGTCGGACTGAAAAGGTTGAGAACCGCTGCACTAACTGTATATAAGTGAATAATACATCTATTTCTATGTCACCTTGTCCCTAGTAGTAGAGTAATTTAGGGGGTTATTCACTAAAAATCTGAATTGTTGCCTATAGGTACGAATTCGCTAGATAAAGACAGTCGCAATAGGCTGCTACTATCGCAGTTGTGTCTTTATAATGAGAATATTGTTGCAGTCGACAACTTTATTACGGGGAAATTGTCTCAATCTTACCATTAAAAAATTGTTGACACTTTACAATGGGGAAATTGTCGCGGATTTACAATGGGAATCCGCTGATTGCAAATTCGACAGTCGAATTCGCACCTTAGTGAATAACCCCCATATGTCGCAGTTGCCATTCTTACTTTTGATGAAATAATCACCTTACGCCACACAAGAGCCCTGCCATCAACCCCCTAATTCACCACTTTGAAGTGCTGAAGTCAAACAGATGAATTCAGAGAAGTACACCTAGTTGTATTCGCTCCTGTGACATGCTCTGCCGCATAGTCATTAGTAGAGGAGCCTGTGCACACACACTTAAAGTGATACCTAAGATCACAACTATTGCCACATTGCAGAGTTTGCTCAATGAGCAAACATGGGAAAGTAGCGAATAGAAACGAATTCAGAGTTATACGCGACTATCCGGCTTTTATTGAATGAGGCTCTCTAGAATGTCTAAACTTTCTTTTAGAAATGTGATGTCACTTGGAAATGACAAAGCTAGTGCTATGATTGGTTCTAAAATCTCAGCACTCACTGCTAACTACATTCACTGCATTTGTCATATTGCTGCTTTGTGGGCTGAAGTCAGTAACTTTACTACCCAGATGGAAACCCTGAATACATATATTGGCATAAAGTTGGACACAGAAAATGCCTAGATTTTGAAGCCTGGAAAAATTAGCAAAAACCATACTTTATAAAACAGATCTGACAAACAATATACTCAGAAGTATTTCTGGATGTTAAAAACGGACCTGTAAAAATAACAGAGCAAATGATATCATTAAAGTGAGATTTCAACTGCCAAAGTGAATTCTCATCACTTTGCATTGCTACACTCAGATTCTTTACTCCTACCATCAGCCCCCTAATTTGCCACTTTGATCTGGCAAAGTAAAACTGGGGAAAGTGGCACAATATGCCTTATAAAATGTACTACTCTGATAGACTTCGATGCTTGATGAATGAGCAAATTACCTGTGCTTGTGAACATAAAGTGGTGCGAAGTTTTCTGTAAATCCGTGGTCGCCGAATTAGTATTGAATTTGACACACTGCAGAGTTTGCTCAATACCCAAATATGGGGAAGTGGCTAATAACTGTGACTTTCCACCTTTACATGACTATCCCTGATTAAGCCCCTGAAAGTGTCATTGTTTCAGTGTATGATCACAAACAGCGATCGTAAATATAATTTAGGAAATAGTCATACATTAAAGGAGAACTATGGTGTCAATTGATACTTACTTGATTGGTCTAGCAGCAGTGTACATTAATACATCACCTCTTCTACTCACTTCCGGGTTATGTGAATGATGTCGGCCCCTCGCAAAGACACACCCCCTCTCAAGTTTCATCAAAATGAACCAACTGTGCATCTATCCAAAAAAAAAAAAATCAAGAGCATATAGTCTGAAAATACTAACTGAAAGGTGAATGTCCCTTTTAAAAGTAAACTGACCCTTAGTGCATTTTGCTGACAGAAATCAACTAAACAGGACTTCAACAGGGGATATGGAGGGTACTACTGTAGGAGCCCAGATAGCACCACAACCAGTGGGGACCCAGACAGAGAGTTATTATTGGACTTCTTAATATTTATCATTGTAACTGATGACCTACTGGACCTTGAGAAATGTAACTTTACAGTTTGTAGCATAGCCTGGGTGTGTTAAAAAAAGTGATCTGTCATGTTGAAGCCCATTTGTCAACTTGTGGTGGGCAGCCCTGCAACTGAGCAGTTTTTATCCACCCCAGTTACACTGCAATCTGCTCACTTACATTGCACTTTGCCTAGTTACCCAAGGAGGCCAGAAGCCCCAGGGCTACTATGAAAAATCTAGCGTGTGTTTAAATCGATCCATGTCTTCTGGGCACTGACAGGGATTAATTTGTATAACACATACTATGAAGTTACGAAATTAGGTTTGAGCTGTGTTTATGTTAAAAGAACTCATCAGGTGACTGGTTGGTCAGCAATCTTTGTTTGTTTAGTTGACCGCAAACCTCCATGTCACCAATACAAGGGCTGGAATGTTAGGTAAATAAGGATAGGAATATTTATCTTTTGGGAGCCTATCCAAGGTCTGAGGCCTAAGGTGCCTGTTATTAATGCTGTTTGGATTTTATATTGGGATAAAGATTGCCTTCAACTAACAAGTGCCAGTGTTTTGGAAGTGTATGTCTACTTGTTGTCAGAAAGAGACGCTTTATTCAGTGAAGCGTAATGCTGATGGCAAGAGGGATAAATCGGAACAGTTATGGATGGTCACAATATGGTGATTTGAAGCATTGTTTATCATTTTTTTATTTGGCCTAAGGTGACTGCCTTTCTGGGCCTAATGGATGAGCCATCTCTGCCCCATATAACAATGTTCTGTGCTCCCCCTGTTGCCAGGCTTGTGTTGCACAGAACTGAATATTCCCATACACTGAACCCCAGATCCAGCAGTGCTAAAATCAGTCAAATGATAAAACAGGTATCTAGCCTGGGAAATGACATTTCCCATAGTGCTTAAAGTGGACCTGTCACCTCAAAACTCTAATACTAATTTAAGTTCTACTAATGAAATAGACATTTTTTGTAAATATATGTGTATTAAAAAATGTAACTTTATACAGCATTTCTCTCTGTCACCTTCCCTGCCTGCCTTTTCTCTCCCGGTCGAGTTGGCTGGGAATAAATGATAATTGACATTATAGCTCCTCCAATCAGATCCCTTAAATCACGATCTAGCAGGGCTCTGATTGGAGGAGCTATAATATCAATCATCATTTAGCCTTGCCCACCCAACTCAGGAAAGAAAAGTGGGGCTGGCAGGGAAGATGACAGAGAGAAACACTGTATAGAGGTACATTTTTTAAAAATACTTATATATTTTAAAAAAAATTATATCATTAGTAAAACCTAAATTAATATTAGTTTTGAGGTGACAGGCGCACTTTAATTCAAAGACATTATAGTTTTAGAGACAAAAAAATCTTGGACTCACAAACACAAACCAAGTAGCCATTGTGAATATCCCACAATGCACAGATATTCTCATTAGACACGATCTCTAATGGCAACGTGAGATACTCTTTTAACCTATACAGAGTTAATGGACTAGTAAATTATACTGGTGTAGGGCCCGTCAGTAGTTTTCCATTCTCTCTCCTTCAATTCCTCTAAGCTGACAACTGCTTGAAATACATGTGACACTGTCAGCTGCTGAGCCAATTGCAAAGACAATCCCTTCAGAAATCTGCAACATGAGAAATATTTTCAGTCCTTGTCCTGTGGTATCAACAGACAGAGGACACAGTTAAGATGAACTGTCAAGATGCATGTTAACAGAGATTTACCATATACCTGAGGTGGCAGCATCTGGCTGATGGAAGATGATGGGAGTTCTGGTTCAGCACTAACCAAAGTTATGGCTTAGAATGAATAGCAGATTTCTACTTTAATTATCCTTCCCCATTGTTGTATTATAGTTGCATAGTTATTAAGACTGAAAAAAAAACCCAAACACATCTATCATGTTCAACCTGCATAAAAATAAAAGTTTATATGCCCTTTAAAATAAATAGTTCTTGCTTTCTAATGTCAGTGTCAAAATGCCTGGTCTGTTATTGAACCTAAAGCAGTGGTTCTTAACTGGGGTTCGATCGAACCCTAGGGGTTTGGTGAGACGGTCTCAGGGATTCGGCGGAGCCTCCACCACAGAGGTCAAGAGATTTATCACTAAAGAATGGTTCGGTGAATGTGCATATGAAACTGGTGGGTTCGGTACCTCAAACAAGGTTAAGAACCACTGACCTAAAGAAATAGGATTATTTCTTGAACTAAAAAGAGAATGATGATAAGGAAGGCTAGACATGATTTATTTGCTGTAATAAAATCCTAACAAGATGCAGCTTGCAGCTCAGCTTCAAAACAGCCAGTGTAATCCTGACCTAAGATGCTGTATCCAAATCTAACTCGGTAGATTGCATGAAGATTGAACCAGTCATTTCCGAGCTGTTTAACTAGACCTTCATTCCCCCTCGTGCTTCCTGATGCAGATTTCCATAGAATTTAACAGTTTAACTGAGCTGACAAGGAATTCTTGGTCTAATCTCCCCTAATTATTTCTACATAATATCTATTAGAGCTCATTAAAATGAATGTCATCAGGGATTTCAGCTAATCCTATAAACACGCTGTTCAGAAACATGGAAATGAAGATTTCCCCTGTACTTTCACCTCTGTGAAATGAGTAAGCATCAAAGGACAAAACAGCCCTGTCTGTAGTCTGGTCTCAGATGGCTGATAATCTGTTGGTATACTTGACATGTTTTTTAGCCTTCGATTGACCTGTGTACTTTTTAAAGGTCAACTATTGACAAACTAGAACTACGCTAATTATCAAAGCATTCTCAATTTGTGCTTGGATAAAATTGGTAATGCTTTGATAATGAATGTAGTTCTACAAACAACTGATTTTATTTCCTTCTTTAAAAGATTTTACTGGTTACATAAGTGGATGTTGGTGATGGGATTGATAATTATATGAGTGTGGCAATCTTTTTCACTGACAAACCCCCTATGCCATCTCACTAAGGGATGCCACATAGCCTTGCATGTGGAGTGTATGTGCAGACTGAGCAGGCTTGACTGCAGCATCTGACATAGAGAACCACACCTGTTTACTCTGTGTGCATGGTATGCATCAGATGCTGAAGAAAAATCTGCTCTGTCTGGCCTCACTCCTGCTCTGCTAATTTCAGTATTAGGCACATGGGAGAGCAGAAAGCTAAATCAATACAGGGAATTGCCATTAGCTGTTGGTATGCACTGACTAGTTTCAAGTTTCAATTTCTCTTTGTATTTTTGTTAATAATGTTAGCTGTATTTCAAGTGTGATGCAACCAAGGATGATTGTGTGGCCTTTCCTCCAGTTTATTTCCACAGTCCAAAAACATATGGAATGTTAAAGGGACAAGATGGCCTTAGTCTGTGTATGTGACCATGTAGGGAAATTAGATTGTAAGCTCCATGGGGTAGTAGCTGAATTGAACTAATCTTTGTTCAATATAGCATATACTATTTTATTGAAAGTAGAATTGACCTAGCTTGTTTTGAATACATTTGTATTCTTTATGCTGGTTACATTATAGGAGCTTTTGACAGGGCAGCTTGACACTACGTGTTGTGACAAAGCTTATTTGTTTACTGTTATTCCTAGATCATTTTCATATCTGATTTCATAAATCAATACCATTCTGTTTATAAGCAGTTTCCTAGCTGCTGCAGTCCAGGTGAATATCCTTACTATACTGCTATGTCAAATTGCTTACTCTACGTATGTTCCCGACTCTTCTCTGGTTTTGTTTAAACCACAGTGTAGTACAGCTGTTGATAACGTTGAGGCTATATGGATTAAACATGGGCGAAATTTATTAAAGGCGAAACGATCGTCCAAATGCAAATTCCGGTCGAAATTCCGATCGATCGGTAAAAATAATGAATTTAATAAATTTCGCCCATAAATATAGTGTTCTTTCCTTACTGAATGTAATCATCTTAGCACATAAGGATGGATACCAATTAGACCAGGTGATTTATCAGTCTTTAGCTCTCTGTTATCAACGTTGATCAAAATAATTTAACCTGTATTGGTTACACTTATTGCCATTAATCAATTTGCCTTACCAATCATTTAATGACATTATATCCTTTTGCTTTTCACTATTAATTAATTTAAATCATTTAGTGGATTTCCCTTGCTAGTAATTAGTTTCTTGATTAAAATTTAAACTGGCCTGCTTGTTATCATTATATTTACAGATTATATTTGCATTATATTTACAGGGTTGTTACATTGCTTGAAATACTATTCTAGCGTTAAAAGAGAGCTATAGTCTCAAAAAAGAAAGTTATTACACTGTTTTTCCTTTGCTCTTGGAGAATTGGCTTTACTTTATTTTTTGCCTATGGTCTGTATCAGTCATTTTCTGCTTCTTTATTTGCGCAGAAGCTCTCAGTTTATAAGATTAACACCACCACAGCCACCTCCCAGTCCACACTGGTGGTAATTAATGCGCAGACAGTGCATTAGATATATGGTGAAGCACCAAGACTGCATGCTGTATTGCGGTCAAGTGTGCCCAATCTTAATTAAGCTGCAAGAATTGTCATAGCAATTTGACAAGCAGAAGGGAATTCAATATGGCTGCCACGGTGGGGGCTATCATATAAAACTATGCTATTCTGAAAATAAGGCAATTAATTTGGATCCAATATTGAACCCCTGTAAGGGAGTATGGCCTTTGCTGCTTTGGACTTCCAAGTCGCTGCCCTCAGGTTTATCCCCCACTGGTGGCAGCTGGTAAGATTCACATGGGGTCCTGGGACTACACTTGGTTCTCACGCTGCAGGGACAAGACCCAGTGCTGTGCTTGCGAAGATGCTATGCTGAAGACTGCTGTACTGTCATGACCACATTAGCAAATGTGTAGGTAAATTATTTCAAAGTGTCAAAAAAAATGAAGGTTTAGATTTTTCTCACTAAGCTATAATGGGTTTTAATAAAAGAAACAATGAGGGGGTTATTCATCAAAGTATGAACAGTCATGTAGAGGTGTAAATTCCAGGCTATTCACCACTTCTCCCACTTTACATATTCATTACTCACTGAGGCAAATTTGTGACTGATTTGACAGCTTACTACAGTCACATACTTACACACTGCTTTGTATCACTTTGCATGCACATGGAAGTGACATTCCGCTATTTACCAAGCCTCAAAGTGCCAATTTCGACAAGGTGTACTGCTCCAGAGTTGGGCCCTGGGCAGAACAGAAAGTGGAGCACCATATGCTTATAAATCATTCAGACCGGTGACTGTGAGAGAGCACAAACAAAATAGGTTGGATTGACCAGTTTTCATCCCCTAAACTAGTCCCTGCCAATCAAGTCTGCAAATGACCTTGCTGTAAAGCACACAGAATCTTTATATATTTAAGCAATTTTATGGAGAATGGAAAGAAAATTATTTCTTCTGATACCAGCTATCCCAGCAGAATTGGACCTTATTTTTGGCCCAGAAAAAGCTCCAGATGTTGTTTACTTGTTCAGTTGTGTCCCGCTATCCATGACCTCATGAACCACAGCATGCCATTTCCTTCTGTCCTCCACTGCCTCCCAGAGTCTGCCCTTACTCATATTTGTTTTCCTCCTTGATTCTATCTATCCATTTCATCCTCTACCATCCCCTTCTTTGTTGGCCTTCAATCTTTCCCAGCATCAGGATCTTTTCTAATGTATCCTGTTTTATTTAAGCTTTAAGATTTGTCATTCTAATAAGCAGTCAAGTTTGATTACTTTTAGCATTGATTGATTTTACTTTTAGGCTGCAGTAAAATATGTACTGTCAGATGAAGAGGACATGGAATCACACAAACATTCCATCACACAATCACACAACATATCAAGCTTTGTGACTTGGACAGACTAGGACAAATATCAGAGGGGCTGAAAACAGTAAGGACAAGCATCCATCCAACAATACCTAGGTCAGTGGTGGGCAAACTTATTAGCCAACTGAGCCAAATATCAAGAGTAAGTC
>WMED01030402.1:0-10105 GCA_019650415.1 Pipa parva
TCTTTGGTCTTCACCATAGTGGAGTTTGGAGTCTGACTGTTTGAGGGTGTGCACGGGTGTTTTTTTATACTGATAACAAGTTTAAACAGGTGCGATAACTACAGGTAATGAGGGGAGGAAAGAGGAGACTCCTAAAGAAGAATTTACAGGTCTGTGAGAGCCAGAAATCTTGATTGTTTGTATTTGACCAAATACTTATTTTCCACCATAATTTGAAAAAAAATTCTTAAAAAATCAGACAATGTGATTTTCTGGATTTGTTTTCTCATTTTGTCTCTCATAGTTGAGGTCTACCTATGATGTAAATTACAGGCCTCTCTCATCTTTTTAAGTGGTGGAACTTGCACTATTGGTGACTGACTAAATACTTTTTTTCCCCACTGTATGTGTATTTTATAAGTTTTCGCTACAATCAATATGCTGGATCTTTTTTTATCGCATTAATAGTTGTATTCAATGCACTTTATTTTTCATGTGAAACTATTGTAGGTATTTATTTATATTGTTTGTAATGGAAACTATTTAACATCACATGATTATTGTTCATCCATTATGTATGAATTTTGTTTATAACTCTGTTGTGTATTTGGTGCTCTTACATGGATTTTCTAGATAAAATATTGTATATGCAGTGGAGTGTATTATGTTATGAATTGCACATTATTCTCCATTGTTTTTTGTTAAAATATATATATTGCACAATAACATGTATATAACATAACATGGTTTTAATATACGTATGTCACATGGTCTTGCGGTGTGGTTGTATATTTGGGTGTATTCCCACAAAGGAATAAATATTTAGGTATCACAGTGTTGTTTTATGCACCTGATGAAGGGAGACATTATGCTACTCCAAAACGTCATGCTGTTTGAGGTTCTGCAATATAAATGGGAATATTTCCCTAAAATACAAGGTGAGCAACTGACTTTCTTTGATGTGTATCTTGCACTTTGGGTTTTGCTGGGCAGTCTAGACTGTCTAGTCTGCCGTCTGAATGACTGATTACTGGATGTGCCATGATTGTGTATTTCAGAGAAAAATGTACCAAAAAAAAGTAAGGAAAATTGCATTGCCATCTATTTGTAATCTCAAAGTCCTGCAAAAAATAGTACATTTTATTGGCATTTTCAGATCTCTGCAAAAAAATTCAATTCAGTTTATTGGTGATAAACATAATACTACCCCAGATGAAAGATTGAGTAAATATATAAAAAATCTTTTATATCCCTTTCCCAAGTTTACCATCAAATGTGAAAGATACCTAGAAATTTATTTTAGTTAAATTATAAAATAATACAAAACCGGTTATTAATTTTTAATGGTTAGTATTAAAGAGCAATTTCTTTGTGTTTGATAGAAAGTTTTACCTACAGATTACACCTATGCATGCCTCTTTCTATGTTAGTGGGAATCGCAGATGTTCTTATAATCTAAGGGGAAAATCCTGTTAAGGCTGAGGTATATAGATGACCTCTTTACTTTTTTGGGAGGGGTCTTCAGTGTTCTGCTCTTGAATGTTAAAGTTCCTCAGTTCATTTATTCTACGCCAAGAAGAACCTGCATTACAGTTCTGCTATTCTAGTGTTTCTCTACTTCCATCCTCAGTTCGGAAGTGATTCCATGGGTTACAGTTTCACTGTTCCAGATATTGTGTGTTACAGCTTAACCGTTCCTGTGCCCTATGTCTGGTGTTCTATTTTCACCAGCATACCTGCCAGCTACCACTAGTGGGAGATTGAACTGAAAGCCACATAGAGTTTTGTGGAGTTTAAGGGTAAAACAAAAGGTCTCCTTAGACTCTTCACTTCAAATTTAGCCAACATCAAACCCATTAATGTGGTAAGAAGATCCACTTCCTTCTCCTGTCTCAGTAACCTATAGCTTCTCAAGTAGCATAAACAGTGGATGAGTACAGTGTAGTTGCTCAAGAGACATATCATCTCTGCATAACCTTCTGCCCAGCTGTTTTCCTAAAAGAAGACTTCAATTTCCTTTAATTTTTAAACTAAATAATAGTGTGTTAAGTCACTTCCTTTTTCCAGATATTGATAACCATAATTATAATTTTTTGAGCAAGTCTACACTTTGCAAATATAAAATATTATTTGAATTCGTACAACAGAAGATTAGCAAGCATGCCTTGTTGCAATATTACCTGGAAAAATTATCAATAGGTGCAATTATTTACAGAGTTCTAGTAACCCATAGCAAAAGTTGGCTTTCATAATGATTGTTCCCTTTTTCATGTGAAAGGGACAACAAAAGACAGTGTGATGTTTGGATTTTGATGCAGAAACTGGAGACACACTTAGATGACAAGTGGTGAGATTAAATGAAAGCACACATGAGGCTACAGGATACTAATTCGGATAACAGTTCATGTATTTGCTAAAAATATTTCAGGCAAAAGTACAAAGTATATCATAGTGACAAGTGAGTGTAATCCTAGGAGTGTGTATTATTAAAAGATTGAAAATACAGAATATAAAATACAAAAAGATTGAAAATACAAAAAGATTGAAAATACAAAATACATCCTACTACATAAGACTTATATGTTGATCAATTTAGCAGTGTACATTGGACTGATTTATCTGTTATGAAATAACATTGTTGTAACATTATCAACATTGATTTTCTTTTATATTATTTGTTGCGGAGGGAGAAGATATAAGTCCTACCTGAGAGGGAGCTTCATAATAGAAACTCATTGTGTTGTTTCCTCTCTGGTAGTACTTATATCCACCCTGCCTCTACTTGACTGGTTGAATTACAACAATATATCATATGTATCTGTAGGCACCCTTTCCTTCCCAGAAGACACTCTGATTTAAATAGAGTGCTTTACAATATTTTAAAATAAAACTAGTATGTACCTCTTGCAGTTAATTAGCAAAAACTACCTGATAAAATTGAGCCCACATTTTGTGATGGTTATGATGAAGAGTTTTATATTTTCATATTTTTGTCTACAAAAATGTTAACATCAAGGAAAATCAGAAAAAAAAATCTGAAAAATTTGCAAGAAAGCACAAAAACCACCAAACCTCAATATGCATGGAGACATTTAAAAATTTCCATCTCCAAACACAAAAACACTTTCCACTGATCTTTTTTAAAAGTATTCAGAGATTCCACATGACACATCTTCAACTATCTATGCATGCCAGGCTTGTTGTTGTGGATGCAGATTTTGGAACATAAGCCTGTGATTTTCAGTTTCCTGAAAAAAGTAATACAAATATAAAGTAGAAGACTAGTACATAATCTTTAGACTAGTACATAATCTTCTTTTAACAATTTTAATAAAGCATGATTAGTTTATCACTGTTTCATTTTTTTATGGTTGGGGAGAGCTTCAAAATCCTAAATGATTCTCTTAATTAAGGGTTTTACATTTTTGTGATTAGATTTTTAGCCTTTAACTACAGATTTCAATCTGTTTTTCTGTAAAATGGTAAGTAGGAAATGCCCCTCAACATATTTCCATAATGCTGCACTATTAGCTGTGATTTTTATTCACCTATAAGGAATGTCTGTCTTTACAAACACACTGCAAACCTACTGTATCAAGCTGATGATAATAATATTAATAATATTTAATTTTAGTTTTGAAATTGGAAGCAACATATAACCTCCATGACATAGAGGATGTACTCTCCATCTTAGTTTCATGATCTTTAAAAGTTGTGAGGGGGTTATTAATCAGTCTGAATGGTATTTTCTGTGATGTGTTGAAATTGCAATTCATTTGACACCTTATAACGGATGCCAAGTTATGGAATTTTTGTGAATGTGACACCAATTCGGATAATCATTGTGCGTCAGAATTCACCAATTTAAATTCACCACTGAAAAATAGCAAATCAGTGGGCTGATGGCAAGGCTCCTGATTGGCATAAAATGACTGTTCACTCAAAAGAGAAAGAAAATATGTCAACCAGGTAGCACGTGAACTAGGAATAGTGTGACACTGAAAGGGATGTAAAATTCATTTGATACAGCTATAATGCCTCATTGCCTCATTTAAACACATTATGTGAAGATGACATTTCTTCCCTTCACTAGGGCTAGATTAGGAGAATTCACATCACTACGCAACTACTACTTTTTGACTGACTACTCCACATTACACATAAAAGAGCATCCGATGCTGTTTAGTTCTTCACCAAGGGAAAGTGTAGTTTAGTGAATAAGGAGAATTCTATTCACCTGTCATAATTCAGGTAACTCTATCTATCTATCTATCTGGTGATACAAGTAAAAATTGTAGTGTGTGTACATTTATTTACCCAAATGCATTGATACTCCACACATCCCCCATCATGATGCAAATAATTCAAATGAAACAGCAAATGGAGAAAAAGCAAAGTTTCTTCACAGCATAGTTTATTCCATGACTTAGTATATGACATGTTTTGAGCCCATTGCTCTTTATCAAGTGTCACCTTTGGTGATACCTTTATAATGAACTAACAGTCAGTTTAGATAGACAAGCTTTCAAGAGGTCTGTCCTTTCTTTCTCAAGTCTCAAGCATTACTATTGTATATACAATAGAGAGAGAAAGAGAGGGATAAACACACATACATATTAGTATTCACTATGGGCTGTCGGATTTCCCTAGTGTAAAGTAGCCTAGTATATATAAACGATATAGATAAGTTGATCTTTTTGACAGCCTGAAATGCAGTACTAAAGTATAAGTACTGAAATTTTCCTCAGTTGAGCTATTCTCTATGGTTATCAGTAAAGAGGGCCGTGTGAGGTACAAACTCTGTCTCAAATTTTTATTTTCCATTAAAAAGAGTGGAATCACAGAGTAAACTTCTATGTAGACTCATCACAGATAGGGTTCCATTTTGTCTGGGAAATATTGGAGAGGAAACTTCTATGTAGCTTAATGCCATCTAAAACAAACAATCCTTACCACTAGATCTGAAATGCCTAAGCTTTAATATAAAACATCGGGGATACAACCAGGAGCACTGCATTCTTCTAGGATATGTAATTATTTATGTGGAGGGATCAATGGAATTAATGCAATCCACTACAATACTCAGTACAAGAATACAAATTTACAAGTAATCGCTTACTTAAAATACCAGGGTAACAACAAAGAGCACTGCACAGGTTAGTAGCTGCAAGCTACCTGTAAAAGAAGTGGAAAACAAAAGAAAGCACTAATAGTGCACTAAATGACATCAAATGAAATATTAAAGTGAAGGGAAAGACCCAAAGCCTTCAGATAAGATTATTTAATCTCAATTATAATGGTGCACTGTGCAAATCATGGAAACAGGAGTCCAAACTTCACCCAGGTATGCACACAGTGTGTGAATCCACCACAGTGCAATCTAGGCGCTTACCAGATCATAAATAATAATATGCCTTGTACACAACTTGTAGTATCCAAGCCTCTTATCACAATATCCAGCTCAGAGTGTATTGACACATGCTAAGTAGCCTTTTTTGATACCGCAGATTCTTCAGGGAACCATCAGTGTCAGATTCTTCAGGGAACCATCAGTGTCACTGATGGTTCCCTGAAGAAGCTGCGGTATCAAAAAAGCGGCGAAACGCGTAGGACTTGGCCATCTTCTCTGAGACGCTCATACGTTGTTTTATATGTGCTTTTAAAGAAATTTCATTTGTGAGTATATTTCTTATTTGTTCAAATAAATTTACAATTAATAATATCACACTATGAGCATTTCTTTCTCATGTGGTTGAACATCCTAATGTGGAGAATCACAGTTTTGGATTTTTGGATTACCATCCTACTGTTCATTTTTGGTCGCTACTAACTAACAAATTTCAAACAACGAGCACTGCATTGTTATAGGATATGTCATTAACCATGCAGGGGAGTCAGTGGGATTAAAGAAATGCACAGCTCTAAACAAACAAGGATGAACAGGTGTACAGTACAAGAAGAAACAATGATTTGTATCCAATTAGTTCTTTCTTAAGCTCTTAAATATCATGGTGGAATTCATTGTCACCTTGGTCCTTAGTTAAGTATCTACTTCTATTGTTTATATTTGTTATTATTTGTATTCTAAATGATAATGGATGTCATTTTGAAGCTGTTATAAAGCCTTGAGTCAATAATACTTGTATAGACGGAAGTTGATGAAATGGAAAGAGATGTCAATTAATTGCAATTTTGAATTTAAGATGATAAAATTCAAAATAATATAAAGAAGACAAATTCAGAATATAGTCTTAATCATAACATTGTCAGTAATGGGGGATGGAGAGGATCTCTAGGGGCGAAATTTACTAAGGGCGAAACGATCGCCCGAAGTTAATTCCTGCCCGCACGTGCGGTATTCCAATCGATTTGAGATCATACGATCGCGAATCGAGAGCAATTCCGATCGTGCGATCGCAAATCTATCAGAATTGCGATTGCAAATCGATCGGAATACCGCATGTGTGGTAAAAATACCGCACGTGCGGGCAGGAATTAACTTCGGGCGGACTAAATCCGCCCTTAGTAAATTTCGCCCTAGGACTTATCATTTGATAACTTAAAAGTAATCAAGAAATTTAGCAAATCAGCATGTGTGAGATGCACATCTAACAGGACAATTATCTTAATGTGTGCATGTCATGAAAAAGTACACAGCCATATATTCAGATTTATTTCTTTTATATATTCATGATTCTTAAGTGGCCTTATATTCATATCCACCTAAATGTTTATGGGAATCTCAATCTTTAAAAGATAGCATTGTAAACAAGTGTTGAAAACATTTTCAAAAGATACTTTATACATAACAGATTTTTTTTTAAGATTGATTAATTTTTTTTTTTTTTTAAATGATGTTTTAGTATCTTTTAACTAAAAATAAAATTGACTCTATATTTTTTAAAATTTCTCCGGTCAAAGTAAGACTAAAGAAATGCAGAGTGATGAAAGAATTTTCTTTCTAGTTTGAAAAAAATCCTTTTTTTTCCTTAAATTAATCAAGAACCGCCAAAAGTTCAGAACACTGTAGTTTTTTTCCTTAAAAATGTTGAAATACCAATTATGAAACTTCAAAGACGTGGAAAATATATTTTTCTTCAAGGGATGTTTAAAAGATATTTGAGTTGATAGATCTACCTGTTGTGCGTAAAAGCTTTCCTGTCGAAAACAGCAGCTAGCGATGAGGGTCTCCTGCCAACTAAACTATTTTGAAAGCACTTTAATACCATCTGTTATTTTCATATCTCATTTCCTTGGAGTTTAATTATGGGGTTGTGAAGACCAACATTTAACTAGTTCATGGGTGTAGAATAGTTAAACCTTCAAGAAGAAATCAAAGAAAAATTGGACTAAAGCACATACAGTATTGCATATATTAACATTTTGTTTGGATCTTCAATATAGGCTTTAGGTAGTGTTACTGCAAATTAGGTCAGATTGTTCTGTTATGCATTACTATTATGTTCAGAAGTTTTATTTTTCTCACGATTTATACGTCTTCGGAATGCATTATTTCACAAGCATGTCAGCCTTTGTAGCATTTTAGCTCCACCCCCTTCTGGGAAAGCTGTTGTCCTCGGGACTGAATTCCTATACAGCATATGTAAAAAAAAACCCTGCATCTGTGCCCGATTAATATTCACATCTTAATGTGACAGTCCCCAACCAGTCAAGCACTGGTTAGGGAACTGAAGGATAAAGAATTCATTAGCACATCTACAAAGATTTAATATAGTGGCCAAGAGATACTAGCACCAGCAGATATATAAGATAGCACTACAGCTCAAAGGTACTAGTTTGGTGCTTCATAATATAGTAGTTGAGGCTGACAGACTCTGTTCTTTCACACACACCACATTGTTTATGGTTAGTGTATATTAGTTCTTCTTAAAGAGTTGGAGAGCCATCCTCCTGAATAGGTACTATAGGCATTTATTACCAGGTTAAAAATACCTGACCTAAGCTTTAAATTTGACATATTTTCCATTTTAATTAAAGAAAAATTGCATAGTGACATTAAAGCATATAAATTTACATAAATACCCAGTCATGTTACACATAAGCAGTTAATGTCATCTACAACCTGAAAATTGACCTTCCATCAAACAACCAACAGGTCAGCAAAAATGTAATTATTAATATATGTACAGTATTAATGTATTCACTATGTAATATTTCTTTTGGATTATTTTGCATTATTTTTATGAATGAAGTTGTTGTTTACTGGGCTAAAATCAGTTGAATATATATATATATATATATATGTGTGTGTGTGTGTGTGTTTACAGTTCAAAGTAATGTAGATTTATATCTTTTCAACCTTTTGAGGTCTACTGTATATTGGATCATGGTTTAATGAATGGATTTCACTTTAAAATATTATGTTATGTGTTTTAATATGCATTTATAATTGCATTATCTCGCAATAATGTGTTGTATTCAATACATCAGTATATATTTATATCCCTCCCAACCTTTATAGTTAAATTAAATCCATTCATTAATCCATGATCCAATTACCCTATGCTAAAAATTGTTGGACTTTGTAACCCAGCTATGTACTTAAGGAATGGGGTGATTCCCCCTGAAACATATTTTTTCCATTACTCTGCAATAAATGGGAATTTACCTTGAATTTTCTATTGACTGTATTTCTGGAAGGACACATACAGTATGTAATTGTTGCCTCCCTGTCTACTAACATTTACCTCTCTAACTAGATGATAGTAGTTCCATTCAGTTTAAGTCAATGTGAAATAACATCTTGTGTAGAGTGAATTTAGTGCTTCATTACAGAATTTAAATAACATTGTTTAATTTAAAATTATGTTCTTGGCAAACTTTACTTATATTTTAAAATGTAATTAAGCCGAAAATATAATTACATTTTTTATGTGTGTTTTTTTTTTTTTAATGCACTAACATTGTGGGGAAAATTTACCAAAGTTAAAAAGTTATTCCACTAGTAAATGCAAGAAAAACAGCCTATTATGTTTTATCAACATAGCCTTTTTTGTCTATTTAAAACACTGTATATGTTATTGTTTAAAAGTAGGAGAACAATTTAGGTTACCAATAACCCATGGCTTTAGAGATGGTCCTGTCAATAGAGTCGAAAAAAATTTCCCCTTGAAAAAATATATCAATATCAATCTGGAGGAGAAACCTAATAGAAAAACATTGCAAAGTCAACTGATCAAGGTTTATTGATAATCTTTTTTGATGAGGAAAAATTCTGTATTAATCTTGTATTAATTGGAGGAAACTGTAAAGTACAGGGAAATCAAAATTAACAGTAAAACAGGGGAAAATCAATTGAAAATGTCAAAATGGTCTTAGTAAAAATCCCCCAATATCTAACATAGAGTAGTGTACTCTACATACCTAACGGATGCTCTCATATGTTTCAATAGGGAACAGTGGCTGTAAACTGGGTTGTTAAATTATGATGGGATGGCCCTTTTGTCCTGTATAGGAGTGAAGAGAGAGGATGGTATTTAAACCCTGTCTATTAAGAAAGCCCCATTTACCTAATGTCATTTAATGAATTGATTAACAAACTCCTGACTCACCTTTTAACTCAGCAGAGCTCAATATCCCCCTGCAACTCCTTTGTCTCTGTAAACAAGTTCCATGTAAGGAAAGTGTAGGGTTAAAGCCACTGCCCCTCCTCTCCCTGGCTTCTTTCTCCACAGCCAACCACACAGCAGGAAATTGGACAGGTCTTATCTGCACATGCTCAGGGTTATAAACAGGTTTTTTAGATAAGGAGAAGGAAAGAATTCTGGCTCTCTGCTTAGTGAGTGATGTCACTCGAGGGGGGGAGCATCTGTACATAGAATGGAAGGGGGAGTAGGGCTGTTTAAACAAGAGGGAAGTACTACTGATCCCAAAATAATTTTTTCATTTTAATGTTTAAATTAGCTTTCTGTAAGCAATATCACTCACCTCAACCGCCCGCTCCAGCGTTGGTCGTCTTCTGACATCCGACGCGCTCCTTACCTCCTCCGGCACTCGCGACTTCTGGGTGCGCAGGGAATGACGCTCACGTCGCGGACGCACGCTGATGACGCGGTCGGCGCGGTCAACTGACAGGCTCCTCTTCCTATATAAGGAGCCTGTCAGT
>WMED01030403.1:0-10105 GCA_019650415.1 Pipa parva
TCATGATTGCACTATTTCAAATTATTCTAATTCGTTGACCAGCACTTGTATATACGTCTTTGCCTAGTATTGCATGTTTTTACTCAACAATTAACAGAAAACAGGAGTATATAATTGTAGTTGATAATGTGGCATGTATAAAAGGCTCCTGAAATATATAGCCTGGGATAGATTGCTCATGCCAATTAGCCCATGCATTTAATACTGCTTTTAATCACTGAAAAGATACTCAGATTATGTGAACTAGAAACTTTTCCCCAACTTTTAATGGAGCATTGGTCTACTTACCTATCAAAACGACTATGGTAAATGTTTCTAGCTACCAGCCCTCACTCAGCTACCTTATTGTTCCAATGCAGTACAACATTTTGTATTTTTTGTTCATTTTTGCAGTATATAGCGTTACTGCTTTACATAGGTTCATCATTCACTTCAGTCCCTGCCCTGTGGAGCTTACAATCTAGTTTCCCTATTCAGTCACACACACACATGTATGTTTTACTTTTTTACTTATTTCAACAAATTTTGTAGGGAGTCAAGAAAAAAACAGAGGAATGTTCCATCTGCATACTCAGACAAAGATGGTCACCTGACATCTCCTGTGGTGGACTAAATACCACTTCAACTTCAATGGACAAGCACTTGTCTTAAATTAACTATCCCTGCAGAGCTATGTGAACAATCCTAGATACCCAGTGAACTTTTTGTAACTGTTATCGAGGAAAATAATTCATGCCCAGTTTGGTAAAATACTTAATTCTAAACCTCACTACACATGCTTCAGTTGCTTCAGTACAGGAAAATTCCAGATGTTTGCTTTTGATCAATAACAGAACTTGGTGTTTGCAGTACAATATTAAACCATTACATTCCGTGCTTGGATTATTCACACAATAGCAAACTGTAAAACTATAATTTCATTATTGTTATTTCCTTTATTTATGCCAGAAGCTGAGTAATCATAGCAGATGCATTAATGTGTTTACTTAGCAAGATAAAGAGCCCTAAAAGTAAACTCTAGATTGCAAAAGCATGAAATAAAATATAGAATATGTGCTGGTAGTACAGTCAAGAAGAAATTCACCAGCCTATACAATAAAGCTTACACTGTAGAATAAGAATGCCAAATGAAGCCACTTCCATCCTTTCTAAACATAAGAAGGAAACCAAAATGTTACTGTATAATTTATAATATTAGTTACATTTATGGCACATACAACAATAAGTGCAAATGTGACAAGAGATTTTGGGTAAAAAAAAGACACATGATGGGCCATGTTTACTAAGACCAGTTTGACCATATTGATTGATTTCACCCCATTTCCCTGTCAGTTTTTGTTTTTCTGTATGTTTCGATTTCCCTCATTTACAAAGGATCGATAAAAATTCCCCAAGAAAATAAATTATTGATCAGTTAACTGGGGAACATTTTGCAGGGGTTTTCTATGAGGTCTCCTTCCGTTACACATCGATATCAATGTCTCTTTTTAATGGGAAAATATTTTGGACTTTGAACAGGACCAACTCCACATGTAATAATGGGTTTTTTGCCAGTGTGAGGGTGGAAAATTGTTTTAGGAAAAAATGGTTTTATAACAGTTTGGTAAATAGGAGAAAGTAGTGATACAAGATCAATATATAAGATAAATATGTCCCTTATCTCTAGACATTCTTACACCATCTATTGGGTTAATATGAAATAGGGTCTCTGATATAAAATCAATTTACAAGCATTGGTGCTAAGTTATGTGTATTGGGGATACAAAAGGAATTAAAGAAGAACTAAGGTTCATTATACCTAGGTTTAATAACATACTTAGCGATCACCTCCTTTGTTCCTGCTTGAGGATAAAAGCAATCCCCATTGTTTCTGTTCCTGCACTGTGATCTTCTTCAGCATCGCCAATTCTTTTCTTCTACAAATGCTTAAACTGTTTTTAAACATACAGAAAAGAAAAAAAAACAGCAATGCAGAAGAGGAGGTGTGAACCTGAAGAGTATTGTGCGGCTCAAACTGAGGTAAAGAAGTTAGGCTTTATGTTGGAGCAGGAGGCAACGCTGGATTAGTGACTATAATTGGCTGCAGTAATAAGTATCTCCCCAAGGTGTAACAAGTTAGTTTAAGTATACATGTTTCATTTAAGAATTATATTTATTTTTTGCCATTGATATACTTATGACATTTTTGGAGTTGCCGTTTCATCCTCTGCCAGATGTTGCTTAGCTTTAAGCTTTAGCTGCTTTAAGAGTACTTTTTGCTTTTTTTTTCTGAATTCTTCTTTTGCCCTCACTGCCTTATAAATCTTAAATGTGTTTTACTTTACTATTTCCTTTCTTACTTTTGAATTAAGCTACATAGGTTGTGCCTCTGTTCTTTTCTATTTTGTTCACAAGGGAAAAATGCAAAGTGTACTAGCTTGGCAATAAGAAAGATTATATTATGGCTACTGTTGCGAGTGTTTTCCTTTGCTTGCTTTCTTTGATGAAAGGTTAGATCATCAGAACTTATAAAAGTTCTTCAGTCTCTAGTTGGAGCTTCTTCTTTGTGGACGTCATATTCACATGCAGTAAATTTAAAAACCTATTTGAACTACATCTGATTTTGAGATCTAAACAATCTTGAATTTAAAGAGTTTAAATTTACCACTGTGCAAAAAGAAACTATCAGAGAAGAGATTGTGGGCCACTAATAAAACAGATTTCTCTGACCACTTTACTCACAAGTCAGTCCAACGCTGTCACCAACATACCTCAAGTGCTCTAGTCCACAGGGCAGCGATCATAAATCAAGGGGCCACCACAGCCCGAAAATGGAGCCTTTTAACATATTTTTACCCCATCATTTATTTGCTGACCTGGTGGGGCTCCCTACTGCAGTACACAATCTAACCCCCAGTTGGCAGCTCTGCTAGTCTATGCCAACTTCAGTCCTCCCCAAAGTTTTAATGAGTTGGCTGGTAGTGTATCTTTAATCCAAATAACATGTTCTGTTCCATTCCACAAATACTGATTTATATTAAGATCTGGAGAGTTTTTATTTGGAGCAAAGTTTACATATCCTGTGTCATTCATACATTGGTCTAATTTTATCACAATGGTGAAATGCACACCTTACATCACCATATTTCCATAACCAGATATTAATACTGAGAAATGGCATCACAGATGCCTGGATTCCTTTGCTTTTTTACATGTACTTTTCCCCAATTAGCACTGGGAAACTTTAATGGTGACAGCCCTGCCTATACCTCAAGCATCTATGGAGCGCTTCAACAATAATTAATTAAAGTCACAGAACAAGCTATGGTGCAACTCTCCTAAACTGGATAACACATACTGATACTGGTGACATTATTTGAAAATTCTCTAATAATCTAAGCTGACTAAACCATCTACATATTGAACCAACATAAAACCCAGTGAAGTTAATAAATAACCAAAACACTAACTATGGCATAGTTATAACAAACAGGATACCATATACAGCTATTGATGACAAACAATACATCTGACTACAACAACTAGTGAACCGTTAAACTTAAATTACTTACTCTCCTCAAAACCTCTACTGACTCAGATGTCTAATACCAACAACTACAAAACAGACCATGGAAGAACTCCAACAAGTTGGTTATTTATCTGTTAGCTTACGAAACCAGAGGCAGTAGAGTTGTGCACCGTGTTAGCCATAGATTTATGCAAAGACAAGAGAGAACAGGTGATACCTTTTATTGGCTAACGAAATAGATGGTAAATGCAAGCTTTCGAGGCTCCTAAGGCCTATTCATCAGGCAAATAATAACACTAATTTTGACAAATAACTTACCAACCCCCAAAAAATATAAGCACGGTATAAATGTGATTTAAAATCACAGAAAAGCTCATCTAATACAGTATATACAGAGTCACAAAACTGCGTTTAAAAAATAGCTATAAATTCAGATAAAAGGAAATTACTAGCAACAAGTTTACACAATCATAGAAGGTAGAAAAAAAGTAGTATCTTCCTCAGAACCTGCAACAGACTTCTTCAAATCCAAACATGCATCCTCCAGAGCTTCTAAATATACCACTTCAAATAGTGCAGAGGAAACCCCACCTGGTAGGTGGATGACTGCACACCCTGTACCAAAAAAGACTTGAAAGACTGCAAACTCTTTCTTCAAGGATTTCGAGAAGATATAAATCTGGAAATTCGCAATACATTCTCAGAACTAAAAATAGAAATAAAATACATTGACCCTAGAGTGTCAAAATCAACACCAGAAATAAATGCTGTAAAGTAATATCTTGTTAGACTTAGGGGGTTATTCTCTAAAGTCCGAATTCGACTGTTGAATTCTCAAACAGCGGATTCCCATAGCAAATCCGCGACTGTGAAAATTCTCCCATTGTAAAGTCATGGCTGCATCAATTTTAAAGATGTGATTGCAACAATATTCCCAAGGTAAAGACACAACTGCAACAATATTCTCATTCTAAAGATGTAACTGCGACAGTCTTTAGCTGGCGAATTCACACCTTTACGTGACAAGTCGGACTTTAGAGAATAACCCCCAAAAGTTCTAGAGAAACAATTGGCTAGATAGGAGGAAAGGGAAAAGAGAAACTGAAGTTTGTTTTTTTTGCTGCCACTCTATTGCTCACACACAACATATTCTACTAATAGAACTCTCAGGATTCCTCCAAGGAGATACATAAAATAGATGTTCAATTTTGTTTTATCTCAAAACAAGAGAGACTTGGTAATCGTGAGTTTACAAACAATTGCTAATGAACAAGATGCACCACTATGCCCCTTATGTCTCTGTTTTCTTAACTACGTCTCTAAACTGAATCAGGAGAGAACTTAGGGGGGAATTCACCATTCAGCAAAGTGAGCTCCGAAGCCTTTGGTTCACTTCGCAAATGGTATTATGCGCATGCTGATGTCCTGCGCGCGGACATCAGCATGCGCATTAAAGGGATTCCAGTCTCGGCGAGACCAAAAGAGTTGCCTTGCCGAGACGGGAATCCCTTTAATGCGCTCGCTGATGTCCGCGCGCAGGACATCAACATGCGCATAATACCATTTGCGAAGTGAGCCGAAGGCTTCGGAGCTCACTTCGCTCAATGGTGAATTCCCCCCTTAATCTTATTTACATGTTGATAATGTTAGAGTTACTCTATACTTTCTAAATATATGAATACAAATGTTTTTCTTTCCAGTATGCTGAATCCTTGTTCATACAGTAGAAAGTACGTTAATAGATAAATACTGTTGCTTCACCTCATTATTAGAGACATTATAATAGTTAACTTGAAAATAACTACTAATCAGTAAGATAAAATAATATACTCTTCTAATTTTACCTTCTAAAAATGAGTGTCTCAAAACTGAATTAAGGAAGAACCTAAGAAAGAAGAGACATAGAAAATGTCAATCTTTATACATGAAGAACAATCTTAAAGTTAAAAGATTTTTTTTTCTCTCCTTTTTTCTCTTTTCTTTCTAGGTTATGGTTAAAACATAGTAGATACAGACGCTTTATACCTGTGTTATTGGTTTGATTGTTTTATGGCATTTAAATACAATAAAAACTGCATATAAAGTGTAAGATAACAAAACAAATTTGTCTGCAAAAGTAAAAGCGGTCTCCACTATTTAGATAAGGTCACACAACTGATACCATGTAAATATCTAAAATATCCTTCATGTATGCAAAGCTGCAAATGGGTTGGACACTCCCCTCTGAGATTACACTTCACACCACCAATTAGTGACTTAGGCCCTCATTCACCATAGTGCGAAGTGAGCCGCGAAGCGTTCGACTCACTTCACACTTGGTGTTATGCGCATGCTGATGTCCTGCACGTGGACATCAGCATGCGCATTAAAGGGATTCCCCTCCCGGCGAGAGCACTCAAGTCTCTTTGCCGGGAGGGGAATCCCTTTAATGCGCATTCTGATGTCCGCGTGCAGGACATCAGCATGCGCATAATACCATATGCAAAGTGAGCCGAACGCTTCGCATATGGTATTTCCAATAGCAAATCCACTACAATTTCCACATTGTAAAGTTGCAACAATTTTTTAATGTTAAGATTGCGACAATTTCCCCATAATAAAGTTGTGACTGAGACAATATTCTCATTATAAAGATGCAACTGAGACAGTAGCAGCCTATTGCGACTGTCTTTATCTGGCAAATTCACACCTACTGGTATATACAACAATTTGGATTATAGTGAATAACCCCCTTAGAATTCACAATTTATTGTGAACTTTTAAAAGTCACTTTTTCCCTTTATAACCATTTATAAAGGGACCCAACAACACTCAAACAAATTCTTTAAACCCTAATTACTTTACTACTGGATACTATAACATATTTTTGCTTTTTTTCTTCTTTCTCTACTTACGCAAACGACACAGCCAAATCTAGCAACTCATAATATAACAGCAAAATGTCACACTCCAATAACCAAAAACATTTTCACCTTATAGTATTTTCAAACAATACAAAAGTAAATAATCCACGAATGCACCAAATGGCCTTTAACGATTATCAACACATAAAGGCAGATGTACTGTTACTATAGGAAACTCATTCCTTAAAAACTTCTTTTCCTAAACAAGGCTTAACCACATGTGTTCCACTCACTATCAGACACTAATTAGGGCAAAATTTATTATAGTTGAAAAGGCCGTTTTCGACCTTTTGACCAGAAAATTCGATAAAAAAATTTTTGAAAATTTGCAATCAAATTTTCGATATTGGGATACAGGTATATAATTTTTCCATCCAAAATTATCAATATTACAGATTTTCCATAGAAGTAAACAGATTGTAAAGTTTTGATCGAATTTTCAATATTGTGCTAATTGAATTTTAATTTTGTATAAATTACTATTTGATATCATAATATCGATATTTTCAATTTTATTAAATTTTGCCCAAAAATGAAAGCAACCTCAATTCTTTTCCATAAAGAAACTAAGGGGGTAATTCACCATTGTGCGAAGTGACCTCCGGATCCTTCTCATCACTTCACACACACTGTTATGCGCTCGAGTCGCCTCGCCAAGACTGGAATCCCTTTAAAGCATTTGCTGATGTCCGCTTGCAGGACATCAGCGAGCGCATAACAGTGTGTGCGAAGTGATGTGAAGGATCCAGAGGTCATTTCGCACTATGGTGAATTACCCCCTAAATTTGAACTAACACAAAAATATATAGATGGCCAGGGACATTACATAGTACTGACGGGTACAATGCAGGGACACTTAGCTACACTGGCATCTGTATATGCCCAAACACCTCCCCAGAATACTATATTTATTTGGGATGTTACCTATACACCGACCCGAAAAACAGGCACAAACTCTTCAAAAAGTATCTCTAATTTTATATGAAGAAATAAACAACCAAGAATATGAGCCTCCATTCTCATAAAAGCTAAGCAACAGGGAGGTGTCTCGGATCTCAGGGAATACACAAGGGGTTACCACGGGAACTGGGTCACCACTAGTGGCACTATAACAAACCCAGTACCAGTTGTGCCTCTAGAAGCACTAAGTTGCCTATAACATGAAGGATACAGAGTAAAGGTGGTACACCTTCTAGAAGCACTAAAGTGTATGGTGCATACATGTAGGAACAGGGAGTGTGAGGAATCAGGAACAAATGTGACTTAAAGGAAGGTGTGGATCCTCTGTACCACAGCGGGAGTTGGTGCTGGTTAACACCGAAGCATAGAGTCTAAGGAGGGCCAGGTCTTCAACCTGAAATCCCCGCAGAGGGGTATGGCCTTTGCTGCAGGCACTTCCCAGGTTGATGCCCTCAGGTTAACCCCCACTGGTGGCAGCTGGATGACTCACTTGGAACCACTGGCAGCAACCTGGAACAGCTGAACTGCAACTGGAACTCTTGGAGCAGTTTGTAGAACTATAACTCACAACACCACTGGGCACATGCTGAACGATAACTCACAGCACTCCTGGGGCAGCATGAGACTAGATGATCTTCTCCTGGGATACAGTGGCATGCTGCTGAGATGTCCTGGATGCTGACTTGACTGAGGCTGCGGTGCTAGCTGTGAAGTTACTCAGGAGCTGTAGATCCCTTTAAGAAGCAGTATCTCTTGAGGCAGAAAAAGGCTGTACTAAAAGGCATAGACAGGCAGATATCTTGAAACTAAACGCCAGACTGAAGACGTATCTGACATAGCTGATATTGATACTCAAGCACTGTGCTAATTACAACACTCATATTTAAATCTCCCAGCGCTGATGTCACAAGCTGGTTCATGAGTAATTAATTTTTATTTCTATAAACCAGACTGACCAGATTGGATATCCCATGTACTTGGAGAGTTTTACTGGAAATATCCAGTCAGTGTGGATTGCTAATAGAAGGTTCTTCTGTTCAGAGTACTTTTGCAAAAGGTTGTTGGCATTGATGGAATAACATAATACTAATTAGACAGCCTCAACAAAGCCATCATTTGCATGGAAAATTAATATGAACTGAAACACTCATTATTCAATTACATTTAGCATAATTCATTCATGGAATCTCAAAAAGAAAATCACCCATAACATTTTTTGGATTTACATAATGTGGAATTTTCATGTGCAAACATCAATAAGTTTCTTGCAAAAAGGTCTTCTTAATAGCATCCCTATATCATATCATGTAGCTACTCAGTGGATGGCTACCCACATGTAGACAACAAAATGTCCTTTATAATAAATATTACTGCTGCCTTATATAAGGGAAAGAAGAATGTGGCATATTGAGCATTATCTATATCAAAATTGGTGATATCAATATATTAGAGCTGTTTAGTACAATTTTACAGCATTAAAAGAGTCTAAATATGCAAATTAACTAAAAATTACATACCCATCTTTACACATGGAGTTCTTTCACATTGTTATTTAGGTAAGAGGCAGTGCTTTTTTTGCGGTGGTACGAGCCGGTACGGCATACCGGAAAATCTGATGACTGATCAGGTCATTCAGACAGACAGTGGCGGGCTGTGTTAGTGCTGCGTTAGGAGCAGTACCGGCAAATATTTTTTTACAAAAAAAGCACTGGTAAGAGGTAACCAACAAGAAAAACATGTCAGGCTCTTTTCGAATCTGCAACACCTTATGCTTGTTGGTGAGGTCAGTCTTCTGGCTGAAATAACAATTTGGATTGGCTGAAAACCAGTTAGCAGCTTCTATCTAAGTGATCACACAAGGCAAAGGATTACCTATAGCATGAATATGAAGCAACGGATCCACCTGGAGCTTGGCAACAGGACAGTGGCTAAAGTAAGAACTGCTGCATTTGGTGCCAGTGTCAATGTGTGTGCAAAAAAGTACTTAAAAGTACAGTAACACCAAACAATAAGAATGCCTCAAATGCATTTAAGCTTACTATATATTCTATCTGTGCTTCTAAAAGAATTAAATTATGTCTATAAAGTATGATATTTAGCATTAAAAATTGGGTTTTCAGCACTTCCTGAATATGTTTTATGTGGATCAACATAGAAAACAATGTGACTGGGTGAAGACGTTAATTATGTGGCTGTTCTCAGTAAAGATAGACAGAAGTCAATAAAAATCAGAAATTCCACTTCAATGTTAATATGTTTAGAAGTGCTGTATTAAATAACTGCCACACCAATCAAAATTGAAATTTTTTTAGTGTTACTGGTCCTTTAGCATGCACAAAAGAAAATTGAGAGAAATTCATGAGGGTGGTATTCACTAAGGTGCGAATTCGACTGTCAAATTCTCAAACAGCGGATTCCCATAGCAAATCCGCGACAATTTCCCCATTATAAAGTCGCGACAATTTTTAATGTTAATATTGCGACAATTTTCCCATAATAAAGTCGCAACTGGAACAATATTCTCATTATAAAGACACAACTGCAACAGTAGCAGCCTATTGCGACTGTCTTTATCTGGTGAATTCGCACCTATACGCAACAATTCGGACTTTAGTGAATAACCCCCTGTGTTACTAATGGATTCTTGAGCAGTGTGTGAAAATGGTCGAAAGGAGATATGCATACAAGTGCTGGTCAACGAATTAGAATAATTTGAAATAGTGCAATCATGAAA
>WMED01030404.1:0-10105 GCA_019650415.1 Pipa parva
AAGAGCAGGATCATGCTGCCCACAATCCTACTCTGCAGTGTAAGAGCAGGATCATGCTGCTGACAATGAGGACTTTCGAGGGGTGTTTGAATCTGTTTCAGACACATTTTTTGCACTAAAAAAGACTATTCATCAGCTGTAAACAGAAAAAAAACTTTAATAATGGAAATATTTTTGTGATTTTCATTCACTTTTTTTCTTTTGCTCTTCCAGCGGGAAAAATTATATTAGCATAATTACCGGGTAGTAATAAGTTATTATAAATTATTATTAATATAGCGTTATGGAAAATGTTTTTTATATATATATATATATTTAATATTGTAGCGTATCCTTAAATAACTATGCTTAGTATATATATCTTTATTAACTTATTTATGTACTGTATTTATACACCAGTGTCCCATTGTTACAGTTCTTGTCACCCTTCTATCTGTGTATGTAAGTCTTCCTCCCATTTAGATTGTAAGCTCTATGGGGCAGGGACCTCCATCCTCTTGTGACAATCACAACTTGGCACTTAAAGTGATTTCAAGTTATTCACTTGTAATGTGTAATGCACTTTTCCCATGTCTGTCTTATATTTGTATCGCTGAATTGTACAGTGCTGCGTAAATTTGTGGGGCTTTATAAATAATATTATACATACATATATGTTACATATAAATAAACAGGGGCAACCTATTATATTGTATCTTACTGCATTAAATGTCTCCACTAGGTTAAATAAATCATTATAATAATTACTGGAAATCTTTACTGTACTCTAGTAACCCAGAGCAGACTTATTTTTGTAGCCTTTATGAAAGAATCAATAATAGTGATCTTAACTAGAAAGGGTCTTAACTAAAAAAAGTGCACCAAACCTGGGAGAGAAAATAAAAATAAATGAACACCTTATCTATTATCTTCTCCTTTGACCTGTGAATTAGTCCTGGATGAGCCCTTGTTGCCTAGACCTATTTGAAGGTGCCCCCAGCACACAGGATATGTGGAGATATGTGGCTCCCTGCACCCCCTGCATTTCTCACTGGCACCACTACAAATGAAATGAGTCCTATGAGACCCAGGAAGATAGACTGCATCATTAATTCATTTATTATACTGTTTAAGCTTCTGAAGCAATGCTGAAGGGGGCTCAAACGACGCATTTTACAAAAGGGCTGGAATCATTTTTTAAGGAAAAGTGAGGGATAATATTGGGAAATAATTAGTGGAAGACATTGATATATCAATACTTATTAGCTGGAAGGGGGACCCATTTGTGAGACAAATGCCTGTTAAATTCAGGCTTCTGAAAATTTGGTCATGTCAAAATATCCAAGCATTTCAAGTCATTTATATATCTTACTGCAAGTGAAAGCACCTGGCTAAATAACTGTTATAGAGTTACACAGTCAGGAAAGGTGAAAAGACGACAAAGGTCCATTAAGTTCAACCCATTAAAAAAATGTAAATAACCTATAGTTTACCCTTGTTGACTCAGAGGAGGACTTCAAGCTTGGAACAGCATGGGAAGAACCCTTCACAAGATCAGCACACTGCTTAACCAATAGCAGTCAGGCAGCTTTTTCTTCTCTTGTTGCCTGACTTGCAGAACAGAAAGAGGAGGCGGAGCGGTGGGGGAGGATAATATCAGCTCTCAGGAAAACTAATTAACAGAAACAAATGGCACACATGACGTCAGCGGCGCCAAATTTGAAAGGGGCTGAGCACTGTTTCTCAGTGCTCTAGCATTAATGTCTCCCTATGTGATTGATCTTCAGTTTATGCTGCTGCTTGGATACTAACTGCTTGAGCCTTCTCTGAAGCTCCTGTTCCAGTTTCAGCTTTTCCTGTAGACCACTGAGTGTCAACTCTTCTGCCTAGCCTGCTGGAATATTTTCAGGACAGCTGTGCTCCATCTCATCTGGCATCTCCAGTGTCTGGTCTTGCTACTTTGCTCATAAAAGGTACACTACCCTCCATGAGATCTAGTGAGTGGTAGTTCTGCAGTTCCTGTATTCACCTGTTTCCTATGTTTCAGCCAGCTGCCACCAGTGGGGGATTAACCCAAGGGCTGCGACCTGGGAGGTGCCTGCTGCAAAGCCCAGTACCTCCTTGTGGGGGTATAAAGTTTAACACCTGGCCCTCCTTTGACTCCGAGCCTCAGAATTATCCCGTGCCAACCCCACTGTGGTAAGGAGAATCCACTGCACCCCCATTTTGCACTTTTCCAGCACATGTTCCCATTGTACCTATTCCAGTACACCTCAGTGCCTCTAGAGGTGTAACAGTCTCTATATGCTCCAATGCTTCTAGTGGCATCCAGTCTCATGGTTTCCCGTGTTTTCTCCTGCACTTCACAACAATTACTTTATCTGTTCAGTATTTAAGTTATAAGTCCCTACACGTGACAGGCTGAAGAAATAGGACCTGTTTTTTTTTTATAGAAAAGAGGTGTCTTCAAGGTGATATTTGCAAGGTCAGTGTAAGATATGTCCACAGGCTACAGGGATATCACTGAAAATACAGAAATGGAGGTTTTATTCACCATGCACAAAATAATTATTTAATGTAAGTGCATTGAAAGGGGAACTATAGTCTGATTACATCTTTACATATGCAGTATTAGACCTTAATGAGAAGCGTTTCTCGATAGTTGTTTCGGCACAGATAAACTCCTGCAATAGGAAATGTGTGTAATATAACTGCTAAACACGAGAAGAAAAAGATGCCTGACTGCTATTGGTTAAGCAGCGTGCTGACCTTTTGACCTCATATATTAAGTTGGAATGCAGGAGATTACAGAGGGAAAGCTGACTTGTGCACATGTGCTAAGTAGTAAGTAGGGCAAAAATGTCTGGAGGAGGGTAAATTTTGGCCTCATCAGTTATGTTTTGTTTACATTGCTGAAAATGCAGGAGATTAGAGTCTGGGACTTTGGGAAAGCTAACTTGTGTGTAGGCATTACATTACACATTAGGAAAAATGTACAGGGGAGGGTACCCTTTCATGGAGAACTTGAGAACTTGCTGGTACACATCAAACACACTTCCTGTTGCAGGAGTTTTCTAGTGCTGTTTCATCTGAAGCAGGATAATTTATTACACATCTACTAGGGAGAAACGCTTCTCACTAAGGTATACTACTGCATACTGTATATAAAGATGTAATCTGACTATGATTCCTCTTCAAGTTGTGTAATTCTCTAACCAATGGAGGTATTAATAGGAGGGTCTTTAGTCAAGTTTAGGACTACACTGAATGCCTTTTTAGCAAGATAAGGGATATTTCTGGTTGCACGTAAATTAATCTTGTTATGGTTGATACAGGGATGTAGAAATAAAAATGTTAAAAATCAATGACAAATACAACTATATCACTCCAGTGAGGCAAAATTTATTAAAATTATTTAAAATTTGCAATTTAATTTTTGATATTGTGATATTGAAAATTCAATATCGCAATATTGAATTTTCCATTTAAATTATCGATAGTATGGATTTTCCATAGAAATAAACAGATTGAAAAGTTTCAATCAAATTTTTGATATCACGATATCGGGAAAAATTGATATTGCGATATTGAATTTTCAATATTGCGGTAAGATAATTTATTTTTGTATAAATTACTATTCGATATTGCGATATCAGGATTTTATTAAATTTCAACCCAAATATCTAGTAAAGTGTTAAGCTAAAGTAGTCAGTTCCCTGAACGACAGATCATGTTTCATTGGGAGCTCCCTGAGATTCTAATTTAATATTAGCCCAGCCACTGTAGATACATAAGCTCTTCCAAGCAGAGTACATGGTAAACTAAGAAATACAATCGAAAGAGAAGATCTCTTATAATGTAGCAGTTGACCTGGAAGATGACTACCCAAAGGGAACCTTTCCTATGCATAGGCTTAGTGGTATACTAAGATTAATTGTTGGACAATTCTTATGTAAAGATTAGGATCTGTTATCATTTTTTAACTGAAAACACCCTTGCAGGGGTTAAGGATAAACCCCAGGACCTCATATAGACTTTGTAATTAACTAGCTAAAACCGTATAAATAAAAGATGCACCATCCAGTCTCCCCTATAGCATAACAGTAATCTCAAGCCCTTGAGCCTGAACAATAAGCTCATGTAACTGTGGATTTCTGATATTAATTTAACATGGAGAACACTACAGGATCAAATTAGTTTTTGTTGACTTAGTGATATTTAGTATATCCCTCTCTATCTTGTTGTATTTGGCCATCCCTAAGCACTTTTATTTTTTTTAGTTTTGTATAATACAAAACACAGTAAAAAGGCACATCTTGGGACTGGGTAATGTTAAGGGTGTTCAGAATAATAATCACACAAAGAACAACTAGACTCATTAGGTTTACAGGTAATAATTCTATCTTGTTTGATTTCCACTATCTGGGCCTCTCTAGACCTGTTTTTCAATACGTTAGTCAACTGTATATCTACTTTATTGGCTTTGCTGTACAATTTACGCTTCAGCCAAGCTAATTGCTTTTCCAGTGTCATGTATTAATAATGAATTTAATTGTTGTTCTCTGTTTGTGTTCTGTCTGGCTAATTGGACCAGATATTGCTGATTGCTATGGTTCTGTTTCATTTGTTTTTCTTGAGCAATGCAAATTTTTTTTATAAAATTCCCAGTATGCCTTGCATACATGAATTAATGGTACCTAGATAGCCAGAACGATGTTTCAGGAACCAACTGATTTTATTAATTATGTTTTGTGAAATTAGTTGACCTAACATGAACTGTCCTAAATCTAAATGTCAATAAAATGAAAGCTACCAATATATTAGGGGTGGTATCCTAAAATGTTGTGTTTTGACTGAATCAGTGAAAACATTTATTTACCTTTTTACCAATTTTTAGTGAAATAAAGTCTATAGAAGGTATTCCTTTGTAGGACTTTCAATGCATGGTATGTCGTTATTTAACCTTCTTGGTCTCTAAGGAAAGAAGTACTATAGCTATATTTTTGATATGTAGGAAAATAAATCAAAGCTGCATTTTATTTTAAAAAAACATACTGTATCTTGGTGCGCATTTCTATTTACAGAAAGATTATGGCGGATATTCTCTAAAGTCCAAATTCGACTGTCGAATTCTCAAACAGCCGATTCGCATGGCAAATCTGTGACAATTTTAAAGTAGCGGCTGTGACAATATTCTCATTATAAAGATGTGACTGCGACCGTAGCAGCCTATTGCGACTGTCTTTATCTGGCGAATTCACACTTATGTGCAACAATTTGGACTTTAGAGAATAACCCCCTTAAACTTTAGAGAATAACTCCCTATGTGATTTTCAGTTGAATTTAGGAGTTTGTGTCAAATAATGGCGCTCCGCCTTAGGCACTTGACCCAGGGTAAGAGTTATGATTTGTAAACCATGTCCTATTCGCTATCCAAGGCGGTTTAAAAATATCTGAGCCTAGAGTTATAAATAGCACTGTACATAAAACCTTCCTCTCTTTTCTTGGAAGTCATTTTTTACACCATTATTACCACATTCCAGAAGCTTATCAGGTTTATGATAAAGACTTCAGTATTGTAATGAAACCAACACTTGTGTCTTGCTGTTACAAAAGATCTTTTTTTGTCACCTGCAGCGATGTGTGGATTGTTAATCAAAACATTGTTATACAAATTTTGTAGAAAAATTGGGACATTAAAAAATTTTTTACATTTTGAGAATGGTTTTTATACAGTATGGGGGTAATTCAGCAAAGAGCGAACTTACCCTCCGATCCTTCCATCAGCTCGCAGAGACTGTTACGTGCTCGCTGATGTCCTTTATGCGGACACTTAAAAGGGATTCCAGTCTCGCGAGGTTACTCGAGTTGAGCCTTGCGAGCCTCGCCGAGACTGGAATCCCTTAAAGTGTTCTCTGATGTCTGCGTGCAGAACATCAGCGAACGTGTAACAGTCTCTGCAACCTGATGCGAAGGATTGGAGGGTAAGTTCGTTCTTTGCTGAATTACCCTATAAGTTGTGCATTCCCTTAATAAATAAATAAACTAATAGTTTGAATTTCATGAGTGTTGGATGAACTGTCCCATCAACTGTTCTTTGTTGATTTACTGTAATTTCAGATTTCTAAGCTACTGGTTGTTGCAAAGAGACAAAATGACGACTTCCAGCATTTGTAAAGCAAAGTTCCCATAGTGCTTGGAGAAATACCTGGGGTTATCATTACTAATGAAACGTGGATTTTATGTCAGAAATGTCATTGGAAATCTTACTTCTCAAACATTTCCAGGACAGGATTCAAAATGGTTTAATAGTCAGAAACTGACTTAGGACTTTAGTGAACCAGAACACTTATCCCAAGATTAAGGGGGGAATTCACTATCTTCCGAAGTGAGGTGCATAGTCTTCACCTCACTTCGGAATGACTGAGATGCGCATGCTGATGTCCTGCGCGCGGACATCAGCGAGCGCATTAAAGGGATTCCCGTCTCGGCGAGGAAACTCTTATGCGCTCGCCGAGACGGGAATCCCTTTAATGCGCATGCTGATGTCCGCGTGCAGGACATCAGCATGCGCATCTCATTCATTCTGAAGTGAGGCGAAGACTACGCACCTCACTTCGGAAGATAGTGAATTCCCCCCTAAGTGTTTTCATTCATGTAGTTCAACTTGTAAATTTTGCTTTCCAAAAGGAAAAAGACCATCTGCAAATATTACAATGTTAAACATTGTTAACTCTGTGAATTACACCCATCATATGTCACTAGTTCTCACAGGCACAAAACCCCATCTCTAGACACATCTGTTTTATTTCACAAACTGATGAATGACAAGGTCATCCTCATTCATAATAACAACTTTGTCAACTACAATGAACAGTTTTTCTGATTTTAGAATTATTGTATGAATGTATCATTTTATTTATTAAATAATTTACACAGTGCTGTACAATTCAGCAATACAAATACATACGTATAATGCAGACATGGGAAAAGTGCATTAAACAATACAAGTATAATAGCACAAGGAAACTTCACTTTATGTGCCAGATTGTGGTTGACATAAGAGGTTGGAGGTCCCTGCCCTGTAGAGCTTACAATCTAAATGGGAGGAAGACTTACATACACAGACAAAAGGGTCGTAAGACCTGTAACAGTGTGCTAAAACACTGGTAAATAAATACAAATTCCAAGCAGAAATAACTAATTAAGGATAAAATCAAATAAATACAAAAAAATCAATGCTAAATATCAGTGCTAGTTCTCCAAAAGATAGGATTTCAGTTTGGTTTTAAAAGTGCAGAAAGAATGTTCCTGGTGAATATAGAATTCCAAATGTGGGGACAGAAAGAGAAAAGGGTTTAAGACTAGAAGTATGGTGTATTGTATGCAAAGCTAGTTGCTTTGGGAGGAGCGCAGAAGACATTGAGGAATGTTTGGGCATATGAGTAAGGATGTGAGGATGTGAACATCTTGGGACTGGGTACTGTTGAAGGTGTCAAAAGGGATAGGCAATAGAGTGAAGTGCATTAATTGTCAAAAGAAGAGCTCTGTAAATTATTTGTATGCTTACAGGGAGCCATGGAGTGATTGGGAGAGAGGGAGAGAACTCTGGCAGCAGAATTTAGAATAAACTGGAACAGGGAGAGGTGGGAAGCCTCGAAGGCCAGAGGGATAGGATGAGAGCATGCAAGAGGGTGTTAGCACTGGAGTGAAATTATTACTGATTTCTAATTATTACTGATTTAGCTTGTGAAAATGTTAATTTTTTACCCCAGAATAGTTAGTTTTATCTGCCTTCACTGCATTTGGCAATGACGACTTTGGGCTATATTTCTCAAAGAGTGGGTTTGCCTCCCAATATGAGGCATCCTTACTTTAGTGAAATCAATTGTGCATATTCTTTTTACAGCGTATTATTGCAGAGATAAAGTGAATTGTTGCATAGTACTTTCTGAGTAGAACATGCACCATATGTGTTATAAATATACATACTGTATCAAAGTAATGTCTTCTCTGCATGGATCTGTATAAGTAGAGAATGTCACAACAATAACTAATATCTTTCTACATCACTTTCTAACAAAAACCAATGTTCTACCTAAATGAAATACATTTGTGGAAATGTTTCAACATTGGAAATGGTCACTTAGGTCCATTAACCCAGAGCAACTAATAAAAGGTCAAGTTTAAGGTAAGATAGTAAATAAACAACAACAATAATCTGTTACCTTCATAACCCATGAAGGTAACCTGCAACCTTTCAGAAAGAATATTAATTCATTAGAAAGAATAAGGATGAAATAAAATAGAAATGTTCTTGCTATCTTCGTAGTACCTCAGATGCCAATAAATCTTACTTGCATTAAATAAGATTTTTTTTTTTTGACACTTAACAAATATACTTTAAATATATTACCATCCGCCAATATGTCAAAGCCCTGTATAAATGTGTGTGTAAATTCTGGAAAACTCTCGTCGGAGAAATAGCTTCCTTGTAATCTTTTAAATCTTGACCAGATATCCCAAGAGCCATCTGGTCTGAAAGTGAAATTTTCCAAGCCATGACTCTGAATTAATTCATGGAATATGAAAGTATTACTTTACAGATTTTTCACAAAGCAGAAGACATTAAAATTGATTTATTTTAAAATAACATCATTTTGATTTTTCCAAGAAGAAACTTATATCAATCTAAAGTTATTTTTCAACGGTAGCCATTTTATTACTGTGTTGTTGAGAAGCCATTTTAGTTGAACCAGTCTTAACAATTTTTTTTCCAGCGAAATCTCTTCTTGTACACATTCCCAGTAATTGGATATTAAATTCATTAGTCATGCTACCAGGTTTTAATCAAGTAAGGTTCAGTGTAGCCTTAAGTTAACATCTGTGTCCACATATGTGGACCTGAATATCTATGAAGCAATACTTGATATTGCAATGGGGTTTTATTTTAATTTCACATTACTTAATTCAGAGATTCAGTGTGTTCTATTAATATGTTGATGCATTGCCTACAATTTAATTCAGCTATCTGAATTTCAGGAGGGTCTCATGCTATAAAAAAAATACTTTTCAGCTTTGCCTTTGCAATATTAATTGTCTCAAAATAGAATGCAAGGCATAAAACAGATAATGAACCTTTAAACCGTATTCTTGACTTAAAGGAAGACAGGATCAACATATCAATTTGAGTAAAGTAATAATGGAAAGAAACATTTTGAAATGGACATTAAAGCCCCAGGCAGATGGACGTATGCTCTGCCTTCCTATTAGAGTGGCTTCCATGTTTCCAATATTGACATGTTCCCAGGGTTCTTCATAGAGCTGGCATAAGTGCACCTTTAATAAATTGAAAAGAAATGTAATAAATTAGCCATTTTTTTGCTGCTCCTATAGAATAAACTCACCTTCCCTGATTAAACATTGATGGTTGGTGCTGAAATTGACATAGTTAGGGTAGATGAATGTAATCACTGGCTGGAAATAATATATTTCATGGTCAATATTGTAAAGACTGCCTTGAAATCTATATCTGGTGTTGCATCTACTCTGCTCCTTTTCAACCCCCTGAAGATATCTGACCCTCTCCATGCCCCATGATACCTACTGAACCCAAAGGACACACAGAATATCAAAGGATAGGGTTAAAGAACCAGTTTGAAATGATTTTTATTCCTGCATCACACTTCTAATAAATAATGGTTATCTTTAAATTTCATTTCCTGATTTGAACTGCTGTTCAATAGTTTTCTATAGATTTTAGATAAAACAATTTCATGAATTGTCCTAAAAATTAAAAAACAACACATTTTTGAAAAAGTAAATGGCCATAACCAGCAATTATAACAAATAACATAAAGCAACAGAAAATAAATACAATCAAGAATTTTAATTCCTAGATGACATCACTGCATAGCGGTAACTGCAAAGTCAATCTAAGTGGTAACTTAGTTTGTTGTTAGTATCCCTTTAACATACCATAATTCTAGTAAGTAAAATATTATTATATTATATTATTGTTAGCTCAGATCATACCTACTGACTTAACCAGGTAAATAGAGGGGCATAACTAACTGTATATAAGTGAATATTACATCCCTTTCTATGTCCCCCTGTCCCTAGTTCA
>WMED01030405.1:0-10105 GCA_019650415.1 Pipa parva
TTTTATGCGCTCGCTGATGTCCACGCGCAGGACATCAGCGAGCGCATAACACCATTTGCGAAGTAAGCCGAAGGATTCAGAGCTCACTTCGCTGAATGGTGAATTCCCCTCAGGGCATATTTTAAAATACAGAACAGCAGTTTGACTTTTTTTAAACGTTATTAACTGTCACTCAGTCAGGTTTGGTTTGCCATAGTTAGTGGTTCAGGGTGGAGTATCTGTAAGCAGGATGATAGGAACAGTAGTTATACACAGCTGGAAGGCTATTGTGGCCATCCTTTTACTTTGGTGACAGCATGAAACAGTAACAAAAAACAAAGATATCCTGTGATATCCTGTGACCTGAGATAAAAAATGTAGATGTTTTGACTTTTATATGTTTTATTCACCGCATCCTTCCTTTCCTGGAAAAGTATATTCTAAATTGTTAACCTGTTTCTCTCTCTGGAACATTTTCATTTGTATGCAGAATATGTATGTGTATGCAAATATGTGTGTGTGTGTGCAAGACTTAACCATTGTCATGGGGCTATTTCTCTAACACTACCCTCCCAATGTGGAACTGATTTATTCAATCCTATTCTTTATTCATTGACTACATTATTTTCCTTATTTTGCATTACAGTACTTGCTTCTTATATACAATATATTGGAAATTGTTTGTATGACAAACTTTTGCATGGGACATAACATATTGCAAATGACAAGGTATTACATTGCAAAGGGATGAAACTTGAACACCCTAAACTGTTGCTAATTTTTTATTTCAGTATTCTCCTAATGACAGCTTTTTTGAGAAACATCTCAGTCCTCTTATCTGATATTAGGAAACCTTTATGGATGATTTGTAAACCATTTTTCTCTGAAGTCTGAGTTATTTTTATTCATAAACTAATAACATATTAAATGGGGGCTATTTATAAAGTTTTCTACTGATTTTTGTAGGATCTTTTCAATGGGAAAAAAGAAGACTTTTGACATGCCAATGAAAGCATTTTTAAATGGGCAATACTGGTATGATAAAAATAACCACTGTTTCTCCAGCATTGAGTGGTGAAAAAACTATTTGATTTTTATAAATACCCCATGTAATGAGATGCCATTGACTCTGCTTTGTGGGGGTTTTTTTATATTGTAAATGGAAAGGAGGCTCTATATAATGAGTTTAGGACTGCTGCTGCCTGAGTACATTTTAGACATTTCTAATTGAAGACAAAAATGTTGGCTCTGTCATTATTTACTTCTGTGCTTACTGATGTATTGGTATAGCATCACAGTATCTTTCTCTCCCATTGACTTGTAGATAGAGATAATTCAACGTGAGATACAAACTGTTTATTCCACTGTGCCTCAAGATGCTGAATACAAGGCAAAACATTTATTGGTCAAAGAGGTAACTATTTTAATTCCTATATTTTCAGTTTAGGTGAATGGTATATTTTTTTAAACCTAGGATGTTGAGAAAGGAATGGGGGCACCTGTAGATATCAGGGCACTTGCCTGGGGGGCTTGCAAGGAAAAACTGTGACTTGTTTCAATATGTGCTTCCTCCGTTTGTACTGCAAATCTATAACATAGAACTATCCCTAATGTGGCAGGACAGTATTACATTCTGGACCACAAAGAATGACAAGAGAAGGGAGGGACTTTGCCTGGAAGGGGCAGACCTAAACATTTCATTTTTTTTGCTTTGGAATAAAATTTGGATGTATTCTCACACCCAGCTCATCATCTGAAGGACAACACACCCCAAACTACAATGAACATTGATCAGTAGAATGAAACTTCTTATAATAAAAAAACATGTCATGTAGTTTAGCAGGCAGAAAGCTACGCATTTGCTTCAAAACTAAACACATTTAGGGGGAATTCATCAACAAGGGCAATTTTTCCAGAG
Organism: Pipa parva; assembly: GCA_019650415.1. Taxonomy (NCBI): domain Eukaryota; kingdom Metazoa; phylum Chordata; class Amphibia; order Anura; family Pipidae; genus Pipa; species Pipa parva. The sequence continues at coordinate 1,898 of WMED01030405.1, forward strand.
GTCTAGAAAATCACAGCAACCAATCAGCTATTCACATTTGCTAGTACAACGGAACTAGAATTATGAAATCAAATTTCTGATTGGCTGCTAGAAGTTATTAGACCTCTGTAAACGATTGACCCTGCCAATGAAGTCCCCATATTGTTTGCATTCATCCAGAGCAAGTTATACTATGTTTAAATAAAAAATTAAAACAAATAACATAATGTAAAAAGTTTTTGCCTTATTAAAATTATTGGAAAAGTCATGAATACATCTCATTCTGTAAAATGGAGAACATTTACTAGTAAATGCAGAAAACTCCTTTATATCTGTCTAGGGACAGAAATATACAGATCATGTGCCTGTTGATAATTCCTGAAAAACAATTTATAAAATGCTCCCATAGTTTCACCTAATATAATATGGTAAGACAAATGTTATTAAATCATCCGATTCATCCAGGGCCCATAAACAATTGCATTGCCTGAAAGCATATATGTTTTCTTCTTTATTATAATAGTAGCCTCAAAGTTTATTTAACATGGCAATACATTTGATTTCTGCAGCTGTCCTTTATAACTCTTTTTTAAACACTGAAGGGGTTATTCACTAAGGTGTGAATTCGACTGTTGAATTTGCAAGCAGCGGATTCCCATAGCAAATCCGCTACAATTTCCCCATTGTAAAGTTGCGACAATTTTTTTAATGTTAAGATTGCGACAATTTTCCCACAATAAAGTTGTGACTGCGACAATATTCTCATTATAAAGACACAACTGCGACAGCAGCAGCCTATTGCGACTGTCTTTATCTGGCAAATTCACACCTATACGCAACAATTCAGACTTTAGTGAATAACCCCCTGAATATTCAGTAAAATCAATGCTTTTAATGTATCAGAATACAAATGATTTAGTAATAGTAAACATCTACAAATTTGATTAATGGACAAGTTTTCCTTATCACTAACCACAGTATATGTTATTTTAAACACCTCATTAATATCATAACCCCCTCCCACCATGTGTCCGTGGGATAGTCTTGTTTGTCCGTGGGATTGTCCAAGGTTCTGGGTCCCTGTCCTCGAGTGCCGGTCGTCCAGCCTTCCCCTCTGTCTAGCTAATTAAACTAATTAGGTAATTTGTGTATTTAAACCATCAGTCTCAGCTGACACATTACTGACTGTAACTGTTTTTGTTTTTTTGCTCTAGGCCTGCAGGTTTTACCAGTGTCAATGGCAGGTGGTACATTTCAACTATGAACAGTATTCTAGAGACCTCCGTCATATACAACAGTAAGAATGACTATAACTTTATCCATCTGTTCGGTCACTAGCTGATAATTATTATGTGCTTGGATATTTGGTATTCCATTAGCGCTGTTAATGTACAGCTGTCAAGGTCATATATATTTTTGTGCAACAGTAATAATGACTGTTACTGACATAGTGATAATGATTGTTACTGACATACTGCCAAAGTTATTTTGTACTACTTTGTGCCTCCAAATATCTAGCATAAATATTATTAATAAGCTTCTAATATAGAATCTGTATATACATGAAAATGGTCAGCCGCAATTTGGGAGCTTGTTCATGAAAGTGGGAATCTGGCCATCGAAGTGTTTTAGCATCATTTCAAGACGCCCCGATACTCAGAAATTCTCTACTCTTTATTCACTAAGTGGTGGATTCCCATAGCAATGATTTGAACAGCATCAGACATTATCAGTGCTCCGTAAGATTGCAGCTGTTTCAAGCAGTCAGTTGTTTGCAAATTCCCATATTGCAGAGTTTGCCAAATACCCAAATATGGAGAAGTGGCAAATGAATGTCTTTGGACCCTTAGGCAACTGTTCAGACTTTCATAATGAAGCCCCTTGGCCTTCTGTCTGGCAGTAGGTCACTCTGTTCACAGGAAATGTGGATCTAGCTTATAGTTTTCATGTTTTGCAACAGTGAAAGGGTACTACTAGTTTATTCCAAATTGCCATTTAGTGTAGTATTTTCCCCATGAGTGTTAGAATATATTGCTCTATGACAGTATTGTCCCAGGAGTAAATTAAATAGCCCATCCACGTATCTATTTAAAGCCATAAAACCAAATGAGGTAGATGAGAAGCACACAACAAGGGTGCACAAAGGGTCTGTAAGTATGGTTATTACTGTTTCAATTCATGGTGTCAAAACACCAGCTGTTTAATCCCTGTACAATACTGTGCAAACGTTTTAGGCTGTTGTGAACAAATGCTTTTAAGTAAGAATATTTTCAATAATAGAGGTGTTAATTGTGTATTTTTATCAATTAACAAATTGAAAAGTGAATGAATAAAAGAGAAACCTAAATCAAAGTCTGCTTTGAAATCTTTGCCTGGTAAGGACCTTCCACAACCCTTGTAGCAGAATTTGGCTTTTCCTCACCCAGTGTTAAGCCCCCTACACAGCTGTTTCTCTTTTGTTAAAGACTGTGTTGTTTATTGACTAAATTCTGAATAGTTGTGTAACCGTCTTAATTCTCATCTATTCACTGGTTCTTTCTATTCGCATATTGAGTAAAATCTGTGATGTATGTATGTACCGTATGTATGTATGTATAATTTTATTTATAAAGCGCCACAAATTTACGCAGCGCTGTACAATTCAGCGATTCAAGTACAATACAAACAAGGGAAAAGTGCATTAAGCAATACAAGTAAAATAAAACAAGGGTACAACAAATTAAGTGCTAGGTAGTGATTGACACAAGAGGTTGGAGATCCCTGCCCCAAGGAGCTTACAATCTAAGTGGGAGGAAGACTTACATACTTGTACACAGATAGGACAGTAAGAGCTCTGTAGTCATAGGTCCATAAATACAAATAAATAGATCAAAATAGATATAGATAAATACAGTGAATAAATTGATAAATACAATATATATACAGATATTAAAAATTATACATAAAATGAATGATAATCAGTGCTAGTGCAAGGGGCTAGTGCACCACTGATGTGGTGAATACTATATTGCACTCTTTTGATGAAATATGGACAGGCATTCTGCTCCAATTTCACCTGTTCTATATTGCCAGATCAGAGTGGGGAATTGAGGGATTAATGGCAAGACTCCAGTGTTGTAAAATTACAAAAATAAAGACTACAACCTAGTGAAAACATGACCTAGGGACAAGGTGATATAAAAATAGATGTAATATCAACTTATACAGTTAGTGGGATATGATGAAGTTTACGTCACTGACGTTCACTGTTCAAATTATCTTCACTTTGCACCATGCTACTATTCAACTGACTATTCGCCACTGCACACCCACCAGTGTCTGTCGCTGTTTTCTTGTTTGCCAAGCCTAACCAAGGCATAGTGAATAAGGAGAAGCAAATTTGCGACTTCGCCAGCAGAGCATCACAAATTGACACAAAGTGAATTCAACATTCCCACTTTAGGCAGTAACCTCCTGTGTTTTTACCTGCATATGAAAATAATGATCATTATCATCTCTTTGGTATAAATGGTATATATTAGTTTATATCTTTGGTATAAACATTACTTGACTATAATCCTACATTTCCTGAATTTGTGCAAGCACACCTAGATGAAGTAATGCTGTTTTGAAGGCAAAGTGTGGTTGCACCAAATATTGATTTGAGTTCAATTTTGATTCTTTTCAGTCCCTTTGCATTTTGTTATTTAATAAAGAAAAATATTAACACTTCTTACTTTTGCATGTGTCCCTATTTACCCATTGTAGTTACATTCTGAAGCCTAATCTACTTTTTTAATTGGGTAGCGCTTAAGGTGCTCAACTAAGCTACATTGTACCATGTTTACTGCTGTACTTTAATTGGTTTCATCCCTAACAACAACCATCTACAAATGTAGTAGCTGTCCTTCTGTGGACGTTGCAGTTTCCAACTTCTATTTGATTTTTTTTCTTATTGATTTACTTTATCCATTCTATTTATTAGCTTTCTATTAAATTAGGCACTTTGACCTCAAGGTCTGTTTTTTTCCGGTACATGTATAGTACATACAATAAAAAAATGCTAAATGGATTAGCCTCTTTCCTGTTACAGATATAGATTAGTGGAAATTTCATTTAAAAAGGAATAACTAACCTCTGACCCCTTTAGCAGTTGTCAAACTAAAAATCCTAGCACAATCCATTCAGTCTGCCAAGAAAATGTGTGTCATTCCTGACTGATAGACAGTTTGAAGTCCTATTTTTGTTTTATCCCTGATCTTTAATATCAGTCATCTCTATTTGCATGTTATATGCAGAAACCTTTTCCATATTTTCAAATGAGCTAATTTTATATGTAAAGGCAGAGAATTATGCCTTCCAGGGACATTACCAGAGTTCATAATCAGAGACAAGTAGAGTATAGGTGATGCCTTTTATTGGTTAACTGAATAGATGGTAAATGCAAGCTTTCCAGACTGCTTAGGTCTCTTCTTCAGGCATAAGTTCATAATTAAATAGTCAATTTCTGTTTATTTTTATATACTTAAACCACAGCAGTTGTTGGAGCCATTTATGCCAGCTGTTTGTTTGCGGTTTTGTGTTTATTATTGTTTACTGCTGGTCAGCAACATTAATCATCAAACTTTCATGGTCTGTATTTCATATCAATCCATCTTAAATGAATGATAGTGTTACCGTATGTTACCGTATGCTGTGCAGCGCCTTTTCTCAAGTGCAGATACATACTGAAATACTCTACTGTATAAGTGTCATGACACATCCACATTATTGTCCAGGTTAGGCTGACCTGTCACCACTTATATTATTTACAATGTGGGCGGGCTTAACCTGCTCCAGAGGGATTAGCCGATTAGCCGGTAAAATGACTTGATCACAGTGGTTTTGCCTATTGAGGACCCCTGTAAGCATGTGTTTAGGCCACTTTGAATAATAATGCAATGTGCAGGGAAGTGTCGACAAGTATTTGGTTCATGCAGCCAGAGGAAAGAAACAGCTGAGCTACCTGCATTTTTCAATCAAGTCGACTGTATTCTCTCCAGAGCACCCGGCATTGCATATACATCCAGTGGGGATTTGTAGCGGTTAGTACACTTTGGTTGTTTATCTCTTCTAGTGAAAATACAAACAGTCCACCTGATTTGAGTGGTTAAAGCTCAATATTCGCTGTGTGTTTCAATGAGAAATGGCAGAGGGGACAGTAAAAGAGTTAATGTTTGTTCATCTGATTCAACTAAACAGGATCATACAGGAGCAGGACCAAATAAAGCCTGCTTAGTCTTGTTCTTTCAATATTTTAATCAAGCTGATTAGATAAGTAGATTTTAAATCATGCTTATATTAAAGGAAAACAAACACGAATGAGACTCCATTTACTTGAGCCATTCAAAGCTTCTTCAACCTTTCTTCCTTGTCACAGACACCTGGTTTCTCCAATTCAAATGCTGGGTGCACCTGCTAGAGTTGTATTTATATTGTATGAGTTGCAATGGTTTCTGTAGCTTCAGTCCCCATATTTTACATTGGACATTGTAATATTAATACAGCATTATTAGTGGATGCAGTGTAATGATGTTTTACACAACAGCTAAGATATGAATTCTGGTGACAAGATGTAAATGCAGATAAGAATATTGACATTTATATCTGTCTGTGCTATTTTTTTCTATGGATGTGTTTTTGTCAAAAAAAATGCACAGAATACTTTGTTCCTAAAACTGTGTTATAGGTGTTTACTCAATGAAGAAACCTCAAGATCGTAAAAGAACCCTTTAAAGTACATGTTCAGCCGATCATTTTTTCTTTTTTTAACTTTTTGTAAAACACGGGTATCCACTCCTATTGGTTGGATGTGTGCATACAGACCTTTCTGACTGGCTGTTTATTTTGCAGAAGTTTACCACAGATTTTCAGCATGTTCTTTGACATATACAGTATGGTTGCATTACTCTTGTACTTACAGTAGGTACAATTCAGAAGTAACACTGTAACGGATTCCAAAGTGCCAATTTTATAGACTTTCCTAAATATAGAAAATTCTATAGAATTGGCTTAAGTTGTTTTCCACTTTGGAATCCGTTAAACTGAGAAATTAAATTATCCGTTATCACTGAACTTTTTGGGGGTAATTCAGCATAGTCCGAAGTGAGGTGCGGAGTGTTCGCCTCACTTCGGACTGACTGATCTGCGCTCGCTGATGTCCTGCACGCAGACAGTGTATTAAAGGGATTCCAGTCTTGGCGAGACCAAGAGAATTGCCTCGCCAAGACTGGAATCCCTTTAATGCATTCGCTGATGTTCATGTGCAGGACATCAGCGAGCGCAGATCAGTCAGTCTGAAGTGAGGCGAACACTCCGCACCTCACTTTGGACTATGCTGAATTACCCCCTTTGTCTCAATAAAAGTGAGCAGCCGTACATTACTATTTCCTCTTAATGTATTCTATGTTCTGTCTAAATCTCTTTCGGCTTCCACAATTTCATATACAGCTGGAGATCATGATTGCCTCTGTGGTGGTTTAGAGAGTTTATCGAGTCATAGTGGCAGAGGGCTCTTTCTATTGGTAGAAGATCTTGCCTTTTTGGAATCCAGTTACTTCCCAGAATTTGGCTTCTTCAGCTTCATCAGAGATTCAACATATTTTTTAAAAGCTGTGGTTATTTAACACCCAAACTGAATAAATGTAAAAAATTTTAAACAAGACAAAAGGGCAGCTGACACACATTGTGCCTCATGGTATGCATTAAATAATGTAGGAATATTACAGGATATTATAATGTCTTTGCTAGTGCATCCATCTGGGAAAGGATTTCAGTAGGGCTATGTTCATTGCAATGCAGATAAATTTATTGAGGGATTGGTCTATGACCATGATAATGAACACTACTTAATGCATTTGTTACATCTTCATTAAATTGAGCATATGTATAATAAGATGTAATGTTTTATCTGGAATATAGTTCTACTACCCTGTTTCCCCGAAAGTAAGACATCCCCTGAAAATAAGGCATAGGGGATGTTTTAAAGTGGCATTTGAAATAAGGCACCCCCTGAAAATAAGACACCCCCTGGAATTACCGGTAAGACACCTTGAATTCCGGCTTCTGCAGACATCCTCCTGTTACAGCGCTCTTCTCTGCCTCCTCCCACCACACAGTAATGATATCATCAAGAAGCATTGGGGGGCGAAGTGAGGAGCGCTGTAACAGTAATCTACTGCAAACGGAGCTGAGCAGGGAAAGAGGTAGGGAAAAGGGAAAGGGGGGGTGAACACCAGGATAGCACCCCCTCCCCCTTCAGAGCACATGGAGCAGGGAGGGAGTGAAAATAGGATTGTGAGTAAGATCTGTTTAACCCCCTCCCTACTCCATGTCCTCTGAAGGGGGGCAAGCAGCACAGTGTGGGAAGGGGGTTTGGGGGCAGGCAGCACAGTGTGGGAAGGGGGTTGTGGGGGAAAGCAGCACAGTGTGAGAGGGGGTTTGTGGGTCAGGCAGCACAGTGTATTTTAAATATTATATTTCTTCCCATTTTGTTTTGTTTTTTTACTTTGTATGAGTGTGATTTTTTTTTCTTTACGGGAATATAAGAAATCCCCTGAAAATAAGACATAGTGTAATTTTGGGAGCAAAAATTAATATAAGACACTGTCTTATTTTCGGGGAAACAGGGTACCAATTGACCCATGCTATGTGTTGGAAATAACATGAGTGGAATGCTTTGAACACCTTGTTGAATAGATATGTTGAAAAACAAGACTTTTTTGAGAGGAAGAGGAGATACAAAACAATAACTAAGGTACATCTAATGTTTTGCTTATACTTGGGCAGTGTAGGGCTATATGCAAAGTCAAAGCACATCAACAAAGTCCTTGGTATATCAAATTATGTGCAAGAAGAAGTCAAAAATTGCAGCTCCTTTTTTTTAATACATTTTCATATGATCTTTGGTGGTTCCATTTTTTTTGTCTGTTCATGTATGTTGACAATGACTTCAAAAGCTGTTGGTCCTTTAAACCATTTAATGTAAAATGTTTATGTTTTAAACAGGCATTACTCCAAGTCTGAAAAGATTGCTTCTCATTCATTTGAAGTTGACCATGAAGATGCAGATAAGGATGAAGTAAGGATGTGTATATGCATTAACTGTTCAGATAAATGATATAAATGGGTTTGAGATGCCTACACAGGCAAAAACTTCACTTGATTGAATTGTGACAATACCAGAATGCATTATTTCATCAGCCTGTTAAA
>WMED01030406.1:0-10104 GCA_019650415.1 Pipa parva
AAGTTTCATATTTTAACTCAAATAAAAAAATGAAAACGTTTCTCCTTATGTGCAACACTGTATATCCATGGACCATGGCAGAGCAAGATTATTTGTCTCTATGCAAACTTAAGTGATCTATAGTTGTGTTGGATCTTTATAATTGATCACATATTAATGTTTAATTTTTCCTTGAAAAACTATTAAATATCTGCGTAGATTACTATACTATAACACTATCCAGTATTCTTTTATTCTGATAATTTAATTAGGGCCTTCATTTATACTGGCAAAAACTGTAGCTGCAATTCAGCAGCAGGTAGCTTTCAGTTAATATCACAGTTTAAGCTAATTGTAACTTATGTCCAATTTTACTGTGATGCTTATGATTTTATTGCTTGTTAGAAGCTTCAAATTTTATACATTATATAAATATCTGTGTAAGGCTAAGGGTGAAATTGAATAAACTCGGAAAAGGACTATTTCGCCTTTCTGAGTTTATTCCCGTGAGATCTCGGCTGTTGCTTGCGGTAAATATCGCAAGATTTTTTTCAATCGATATTTACTAACAGAAAGTTTTCGATTAAGATTTTCAATCAAATTTTTCAATGGAAAGGTAGACATACTGTAAATTTACATGACATACTTTACTTTACATTAGTAGCATGGCTACCTTTCCATTGAAAAATTCGATGGAACATCTTCTGTATATAAACAGGAATATGGACCAAATGGCACCAGATGCCATAGTTTATAAAGTTGCTGTTACAGCATATTCCATAACATAGTTGTACTGTTAACCTTATGTACACTGGGAAGCAAGTATTTAATACAATATGGCTGAACTTAGGCTTCACACAACTTCAGTGCTCATTTCTACCCTATCACTGTAAATATCAATTTGAAAAAATCTTGTGAAATTTACCACGAGAAACAGCTGAAATCTCACCGGAATAAACTCGAAAAGGAGAAAGTGGCCTTAAGTTTATTCAATTTCACCCAAGTATTAAAGTTAAACACAGTACACAAGGTTATTGAGTTGCCTTCATTTACATGATGTTCACAACGCATATAGCCAAATATACTAGTTCAACATATATATATATATATATATATATATATATATATATATATATATATACAGTGTATATGTATATAAATATATATATATATATATACAGTATATATATATGGATCCATGGAGGGTATGGAGTATGACTAATGCATGAAGGTGCCAGACAATGCTATATTATATATATAGTATATCCTGCTTCATGATGATATATCACATTCCTTTAACAGATTTCTCTTTTTGCTGTGTAACTACTACAGCTTCAAAAAAACAAAAACAGAAACATGAAAAAAACGCTGGATTAGTGGTTACTTGGGGAAAAAAACCATTTCAAGTTGAGTCATGATTCTTGGCTTACGAAGTGTAATTTCTACATAGCCTGAAAATACCTGCTCTGATATTAGGCATATGGCTCGCAGGAAAATGACAAGCTATTTTCTTTTCTTTCTCAGCGCAACTCGAACCTGATAGGAAGTGGCAGGATTGGATTAGGTGTTACTGGTCCATGTGCACCGCAAGAAATGTCAAAGAAGGAGGTGAAAATCTGCAGCGGGGATCATCATCAGATGGTTCAGAAGTTAAAAAAATAAAGCTTACATATATATATATATATATATATATATATATATATACAATATATACTGTATATTCTAAAGCACATCTGTTGCAGTGGTTTAGTCCAGGATTTTCACTTACATTTAAGAGTTTCGTACATAGCTGGCACTTGGCATACTGGGGAATAACTTCTAAACTGAATTCTAAACAACCACCCTGGCATTCACAGTTAGGGTGTGCCATTGTTAAAAGATTTAACTCCACCTGGGAGAAAGTCCAAATGCGAACATTCAAACAGAAATTGTCTTTTCTACATTCCAGGGGTTAATCTTGTTAGACCTCCTCAGACAAAATTATTTGTAGGATTCAGCTCGGTTGAGGATAAACAGCATCAAATACCATCAAATGAAAAAATGAATGAACATGTAATGCAAAGAACACATAATCAGGGAAATTCATCAACAGGGTCAGTCTTTTACAGGTCTAGTAACCCAAAGCAACCAATCAGCTGTTTTCATCACTAGTAGGAAGGGACTAGAATTATGAAAGCCAACTTCTGATTGATTGCTATTGGTTACCAGACCTCTGTGATGTTTGCCAGGAATATGCCATGTGTGGCTAGTTAAAAAATCATTTGAAAAATCATTTAAAGCAGTTGGAGTAAAGTTTATCAGAATGACTGTGGCCAGTTAACAACCCACATGTAATACTACAATCCACAAACCATTATTATCAGTAACAATAGCACAATAATAATTCTTTTTGATAAACTTATATTCAATGTAATGTTATTTTCTGTTGCAAAATATAGTTGAACAAACATTTTCTTCCAGCACAAATTTTCATTACCGCTGAGATTTTTGCTGCAAGCTTTCAATGTTTTGTTATTCCACCAAAGAGTATCTAAGGTGTTTATTTCAATTCAGTTTTACTGCTCCAAAAATGGAAAGAAAGTGGAAAATCTTGTGAAATTGCATCCACATTTCAGAAAAAGGCATAAAAAAATAAATCGATATAATGGAAACAGGCATGTTCCACTTTTTTACATTCCATGGGTGAAATTTAATGAAATCGATATTGCAATATTGAATAAAATGTACCAATATCGGGATATCAAAGTTACCAATATCGAATGATTTTTCCGATATCGCGATATCAAAAATGTGATTGAAACTTTTCAATCTGTTTATTTCTATGGAAAATCCAGAATATTGATGGAAAAAATTGATACCGCGATATCAAATTTACCAATATCGCAACATTGAATTTTTAATATTTGCAAAATTTTGTTATTGCGATATCAGTAACATCAATATCACGACACTGGAAAAATTGAGTCAATATCGCGACATCAGTAGATTTGATTTTGCGATATCGATATTTTTTATTTTATTAAATTTCTTGATCTCATATACTGGGAAAAAATTGTTGACGAAGGAAAAGGACTAAACAGTAATCTTTTAAAGTGCAAAGCCTTATTTTATTGTATTTTTAAATAAATTAAGTTCTAGTGGCTTATGAAGAATTATGAGATACTGTAAAGTTGACAATCCATGAATGTCATTATTGGGGGAAAAAGGAATCTATCAACAAGGCAATGTATATTCAATTCTAGTAGACCCTAGCATCCAATACACATCAAGGTTTCATTGGTGTAGTGGAGCTTGAAAGCAATCATCTGATTGGAAGCCATGAGTTACAATTAGACATGGGCAATAGTTGCTCCTGTCACCCCCCACCCCTTTCTTTAATTGAAATGGAATTCAGCATTTTCACCATAGTTGAACAGCGGCAATCACTTACAGGACTCAGGAAGTAAATCAATTGACTTGATAGTCAGTGATATTACATGTATAGACAGACTATATATTGTCCCTGGATAAGGTTCATTGTATAAAATATCCTACATGGCCTTGAAAACAAATGGGAAAGTGACCTGCAGCCTAGTAAACTGTATACATCCGTGGTAAGCGTTGTTGAGATTAGCATTTCTAAAGTAACCCTGTGGACATTGACAGAACAAGGCATTATTTTTTCTCTTTTCACTAATAAAAGATAAAGGCAATCCTGAATACTATTTAGAATTCAATTCACTCTGCTATATACAAATAGAGTAACATTACTCCGATCTGTCGCATGTGCACGGTAACGTGATAACACATTGACACTGAGAAACCTACTATTCAAAAGTTGATATAGACATGAGAAAGGCTTCTGCAATAACAGAAATGGCTAATGAGATCCCAAATACAAAATGGGATCTGTTCACTTAAAGACATATTATACATAAGCATTATGAACGTTATCAGAAGATTTCAAATATATATGACCTTATGGTTAAGGAGTAAAATACTGTATGAGTGCTACCATTTCTCAAAGATGTTTCATGAAGGGGTTATTTATCAAAGTTGAAAAGGTTTTTTAAAGTTCTATTGCTGGAGGAACAGTCTTTATTTGATTATGTCGGTATTGCCTATTTAAAAATACTCTTTTTACCATGTAAGAAATAACTTTTTTATGCATTTTTTATATTAAAAAGTTATTTTCGATCTTTAAAAATCCCAAAAATGCTTGATAAATAACCCCCATATATATAAAGTTAATACTAGGTAAAGATATGCATACATTCTACTATTTCTCATTATAATCTGGCCACTGGAGGGCACTGTTTAATTGGGGTCTATGGTTGATGCTTTTTATCAACAGTATGGGCAGCTCCATCATTTTTCAATAAATTCAATTTTCTTTGAAAAGCATTGTTTATCTATATGTTATGTTAATATTCTATTGATTTTAATGATAGAGTTATTTACATGCATTTGCAAACCCACTATTTACCTTAGTTTGAATACTGCCTTATTGCTTACCTCTGCGGAGCCATTCTGCATAGACAACTATAACAAAAAATTATAACCAGTGGGGTTGCTGCATTTGGAAAAACACTCCAGGCATAGCAAGCAGTGTGGCATTTTCCACTTATTTTAATAAATCCAAATGTATATAGACAAAAGGACTGACCCATTCAAGGACCAGTGACACCATAAAATAAAATTTCCCTTTTGGATAGGCCAGTGGTTGGCAAAGTGCGGCTCACGAGCCACTTGCGGCTCGTTAGCCGCCTTGCTGTGGCTCGGAGTGCACCTCCGAAGCCCCGCCCATGACCGCTGGCAGCTCTTCTGATTGGCCATCAGCAGATCATGTGGTCTGGAGAGTGAGCTCCTCCCTCCTCCAGAAGCTCACAAAATAGTTGTCAGTTTCCTGACCCCTGGGATAGGCATAGCAGTTATTCCAATACAGCATTCAAATTTACCATTGAAGTTAAATTCATTAATTTTGTTGCTTTCTGTCTGTTCTTATCTTTACTGATATTAGCCATGTTGTTAAACAGACCTCGACCCAGTCCCATTGTTTTCTATGGTTCTTCATTCAGGATGTGTGCCCTAAAGCTCTATTGTTAATATCTAAATATCTTAATTTGTAGACACAATTTAGAATTTTTGGAAGCACAAATTGAATGTACAGTAACTATAAATGCCATTTTGATTTTTGGGTATTACTGTCATTTTAAGCACATGATACAATCATATATATTACGATTATATTATATTATAGCTTGATTCATAAAAGTTTTTTGCTCTAATAATTCCTCTTGTTTAGTGATAGTATTTTGAAATTCAATGAAATGTGCATTTGCATTCTTATAACATTTTTAAAGTAGTTTCAATGATGTTGAAAACAATATTTAAACACATTTCCTAAACTAAATTAAAACAGATACACTGTATGTTTGAACAAAGTATTTGCTGCCTGACAGTTATTTATATCCTTTTATATAGGTAAATCCTTTCTTGTCATCCGTTTAAAATAAATGCTAAAATAAATCCTGTATTACTATAATTATTTATGTTATTTAGCAAATCATTCATTGCTATGTCGTTTTAGTGCACGTGTTACTGTTTGTCTAATGTGCTAGTCAAATATTATAAAAGTTTGTCTTCTACCTATACAAAGCATAAAAAAAATGGATCATTCTCTATAAGAAACCAGCCTTCAGTAAATAAACCAAAGTAGGTCAGCTTCTTAAATCAATCAGCTGAGACCATATTCTAAAATGCACAACAATGTACTTGATTGGTTACTGGCTTGTTCCACACTGATCATGTTTCAAAACAATTGATTTTGATCATCATTAGGATTACTATAGTCCTGAATAATCTGTTCAGGAAGGAACCCTCAGAGCCTTGGGCAATTGTGAATAATGGTAGGGGTAGGTGAACAGTTTGTGGAAGGTTGAATGTCAACCTTTTTGACTAAGTGAGAGAATTCCAGAACTATTTTCATCCCACTTCAAGTGACTTAGACTTGCTTTGATGTCTGCTGAAGCATTACCAAATTGGGCTCGGTTTTTGAAAATAACATAGTCTGGCATACATCCAAAGATCCTGAGAGCTTTTGTTATTTTGCCATTATGACTGGGAACACTACCCAAAAGATACACCCATTACTTAGCACGCTCAACTGAATCGGCTGCCTTTTCAGTAATATCCTGGGGATTCTTGCAGAATTTATTGCAAAATTCTGTTCTCCATGTGAATAAAATAGAAAATCTCCTGTTGTCGTTGTTACAATTTGAATGTGAACATGAGAAGAGGCAGTACATGTGGATTTAAAAAAAAAAATACAAAATTGTAAAAGAATTTGATGTAATTAATTAGCACAATTAAATGCATTACTCAGTTTGTGTGTTTACATGTGTTTTTTTCAGAACCATCAAGCATGGGTTTTCATCCATTGGTGCTTATACTATATGCAATAGGATGATCTTCAATCTTTATAGGATGATTGAAAATGCATGTTAAATGCATGGTGTGTTTACGTGTATTTAAATGGTAAATCTGGGCTCTTTGTGGTCTATAAGGAAGAATGGGTCCACTGGGAGCACAGTGGGATGACCAGTGTGTGGTGCCTCTGAAAAAAACTCATGTAAACATACTAAGGTGGAAATTTGTAAAAGTCATTTTGACCCATTCACCGCAATTTGATCCGCTTTGCCACTTTTTGACACCTTAATGCTGTTTTTTCCTTTTTCCTGCATTTTCAATTTCCCTCAATTTATGTAATGCAAATAAAATTTATTGATACAAAAAAAGATCAATATTGATCGATATCGATGCGTTAATACCGCTACACTAAACCTTACTTTCAATGGAGCTCCTTTTCCATTGATATCACTGATTTTTTCAATGGGGACTTAGAAGAAAAGGTTCTAAACCATCTCCATAGGGAATAATGGGTTTTCATCTCCCTCAACCAGGCGAACACGTTTCAGAGATAGAAAAGGTCAGAAGGGGTTTAATAAATATTTATAGCAGCATTATCAATATTTTTGAAGTAATTAAAGGTGTATTGATATACTAGGAGAAAACTTTTATAAATATCTCCCATAATTATAAGTCAGAAACACATTATTTACGGTAGATGCTCATGTGCACAGCACTACTCATTTATATTATATCAGTTTCTATATGTGTTTACGTGCATTTCCTGTATACACAACTGTGTGTCAAATGCATTAAATACTTGAATACAATAGTTGAGTCCACACACCCAATTAGATGTACTTCATTTGTTAGTGAGTGCAAGAACCCACTAAACCACCCTCAGTCTTAACAACGTTGCAAATCTTTACTGGTGTGCATATGTCTTGTTTGTTCTGATTCAAAGCATGAAATAAATTCTCATGTGCAAAGACCTTAAGAAGCATGGGGGCATAATGCCAATGTATGATGCTGTGTAAAATGAATCACTTTTGGTAAAATGACCACTGAATAATCAGAAGGCCAATACTGTGTGAGGTGTTTTCATCCAAAAAGGATAACAACTACAAATCTATTTCAGAAATAAAGTGGAAGAAACTGCTCTTAGTGTAGCCCTAAAACGTTTATCAAAATCATATTACTTAATATAAAATAACCACCATGGAGTGGGGAGGTCGCTGGGAAATGGGCAAAAAGCACTATAACGATATAATAATCTACCCAAATAAGCTAACAGCTAACAGCTCACTGGACAAAGTTCCTTAAGAAAACCTCCTGCAGTGATTATGTAAGAAGACCCCTATGCATATGGATAAATATAGTAAGCAGGTAACATAATGAAACTATAGACCACATGGGTTTTTAGGATACTCTAAGACAACTAAAGTGGCACATGTATAATTAACAAGTAGGGTACAACACAAGATCTTCTTGCTTCTTGCATGCTATCTTCTTGCTTTTTTAGTATGAAGAAAGCACCAATGACATTAATGATATTCAGATAAAGAAATAAGTTGATTAAATAAAAACAGGTTAGTATTACAATGGACTCTTGCAAAGAGCTTCATCTACAGGTTGCCATCTCAGGATACAATACAGTACTTAAAGAAAATATTGACCCTAAAACAAAAGTCAGGGCACTGAAGCCCCTGACAGCAATGTGCACTGTGGACTTTCAAAAATTTATATAAGTGCTGGTCCTATACAAATCTATGTAGACTGGGTCCCTTAAAAAGAAAGGTGTGCCTAGACCCTTAAACAACACTGCTACCTGGAGCCTCCAGTTGCCATACAATAAGCTTTGCTTTAAGTTACTGCAGTGCCACATGGCATGAAATTTGCCTGGCAAAGGTCATGGTGCTGCCAGAATATCTTATGCCTGCCAAATGCTGTGAAGACTGTGTTACTGCAGCAATTCTACCCGCCAAACAATCTGTCCAAGAGGTTTAAAGAGGAGAATGGCATCTCTGTGGAACCTGGTGATGGCTGGGCACGTGGCTATTCTTTTCAGGATTAAGGGTGGATTTAAAACTACCTGTACTTTAATACAATTTAGAATTTAAATTCTTAGGTCCAAAAATAATAGTAGGAGGTAAGGAAACAGTACATATAGTTACTGCAGAAAGCTACAAATGCTTCAGTTCTACAGCTGCCAATGGAAATTTATCTTGGATGGACAGATGGACTTAATTAATTTAACTAAAGAGTACAATAACAAAAGACAAATAACAAGCTATTCATTGATG
The DNA here is from genome assembly GCA_019650415.1 of Pipa parva. Classification (NCBI taxonomy): domain Eukaryota; kingdom Metazoa; phylum Chordata; class Amphibia; order Anura; family Pipidae; genus Pipa; species Pipa parva. The sequence goes on from WMED01030406.1 coordinate 8,670, forward strand.
GGCTATGTGCACACGATCATACATGCTAACATTTTGAAAACAGATCTTTTTATTGTACTGTTACCCTGAGGCCCCATTTAGCCTCTATTGTTAGAGGAAGCTGCAATAAATTGAAGAACATGTGCAAAGGTTTAAAGTGACAGAACATTGCTAGAGCATGGCTTTAATGCACCAGATTACATCATTGTATGGTTTCCCAAATATACTGTAGTTATTCCTACAGATCAAGGCTATGATGTCAAGGCAGCAACATGCATTTTTGATTTAATACATTGCATATATTTTGTATGGATATTCTATCCATTAAGCCTTTTGCAGGAACTATGGTATAAAATCAAATTTAAGCTTATTACACACAAATATTTTCTTTTAAAATGCAATATACATTGATTCCCAAAAAAATTACAACTGTAATAAAATCAAATCTAAATAAATATACAAAATTGTTGTAGAGAATGGGAGAATCAACTTTTTGAAGATTTATAAGGGCAAAATTTATTAAACTTGAAAAAGCTTGTTTTCACTTTTCCGAGTTTAATACCCGGAAGTTTCTCGCGGTAAGTATTGTGAGATTTGTTGAGATTGATACTTGCCGAGAGAAACTTTTTCTATTGAATATTTCCATGGAAAGGGTAGCCATGCTTTACATTAGTGTAGTATAGTAATACTTTACATTAGTGTAGTATAGTAATACTTTACATTAGTGTAGTATAGTAATGCTTTACATTAGTGTAGTATGGTTACCTTTCCATGGAAATATTCAATAGAAAAAGTTTCTTTCTGCAAATCTCGCGATACTTACCGCAAGAAACTTCTGGGTGTTCACCCGATTAAACTTAGAAAAGCCAAAACGGCTTTTCCGAGTTTAATAAATTTCGCCCTTATTAAAGTCATTTCTAGATTCAGTGACAACAACAACAAGCTTAATATTTTAATTTAATGTTAAATGTAATTATTCCACCTTCATTAAAAAGTTGGTGATGGTTAAATTCAGAACACGCTGATACAGCATGCCTGCATTAAATAGCATGGGCAAAAGTTCCAAGATGCATGAAATTTACTGTGTTTTCTTGGGGTGGGGGTACAATTACTTACCAGACAGGGGGAACACACAACAATATGTTCAAACTTGCTCTAGTGTTGTAACTTGTAACATCAAATCAGAAACACTGTTAAATTATTTCACCTTAAGTAAACTGATCAAAGCTAATTTCTGTTTGGTTGGAATGGTTTATACCAAAGAAAGCAAACCTATTGTGTAAATTTCCCCTACATCACTATCCAAATATTATTTCTAGTATTGATTCTAATGAATAAATATCTTTAACATTTGCAACAAAATCCTCTTACCAAAAAAACCCCAAAAATATATATGATATATACTGTATATACAGTGGGGAAAAAAAGTATTTAGTCAGTCACCAATAGTGCAAGT
>WMED01030407.1:0-10104 GCA_019650415.1 Pipa parva
TATTAGATGAAATAAAAAGTAATGCCCTGTTTATATGTGGTGTGTCGTTTAAATACACCGCCACATTTACACTTGTGTATTTTCAGGATGCATTTTATATATAAGCAATAGTCGCTTAATGCAGCGCTTTCTTCCCTGTGAGACCACTATTGTTCAGTTTCTATTGCTACTAATCCAGTCACATTTCTCACATCCATACGCTAGCAAAACGCGATATGAAGCGTTCTTGCGCAGGTTCCTCTCCATGAAACGCAAGTGTGACAATGACAATGTATGCATATTGGTCTTTTAATGGTTTTTTTTTTTGCAATGTGCTTTTTACAAAAAAAAAAAAAGAAAAAAAAAGGTGCACATATGCGCTGGTGTGACCTTGGCCTTGTGGAAGCTGTTTTTTGAGGATCTTCCAAAATGATCTTGGAGGAATGAGTGCTCATCTCATTCACTGCCTTGTTTTTTCCTTTCTGTTTCTAGTTATATGGAGGTTTGGGATTCATCCAGATCCTAAGGGTGTGGCCGAAATAAAAGCGGAATTTTGTTTTTCTGTGATGTTACTGACACTTGGAAATTGTGTAAATCATACTTGTTAAAGAGGATCCCACCATTAAAGGAGTTCTAATTAAACTCGGAAAAGCTCGTTTTCGAACACTCTGAAGCCTTTTCTATAGAGTATATCAATGGAAAGGGTAGCTAAATAGTACAGCTACCCTTTCCATGGATATATTTTTTAGAAAAGCTTCTCACGGCAAGTATCACGCACCAAATCTCGCGATACTTATTTGCGAGAACGTGCAGCCTGTTCTCCCGAACACTCAGAGCGTTCTTGCAATTAAGCTCAGAAAAGCCGAAACTGCTTTTTCAAGCTTAATAAATTTCGCCCTCTAAAGTCAAAAAATAAAAAAAGACAGTTAAGAAACTTACCTTACACTGAGCCGGTTGATTAAAGTCACAGCAATTAGCTGGCTCTTGATGCTTCCCCCAGCGTCTCCTGCACAGCGCGCTGGCTGACACAGAAGCCATCGTGCAGCTCCTTTTTCTCCTTCCCCGGCTTCTACATCATTATGCTCATTGCGGGGAGCATCCTCATTGGCCCCCACAATGAACGTGATCGGGGGAAGCATAATAAGCCGGCTAATTACTGCACAGCTCATGCTGTGACTGTAATCAATCGGCTCAGTATAAGGTAAGTATTTTAACTGTTGTTTATTTTTTTAATTTTTACTTTAGTTCTCCTTTAAATATAACGAATATGATGTAATTGTTTTTTAAGGGAATTTGAAGGCTTTTATTATGGGTTCTTTTGAAGTTTTTTAAAATTGAACTTTTGTCCAAACCTTTTTATTTATGATTAAATGGTCTCTGGTTGCTAGGGTTAGTTAATTTAGCAACCAGACAGTGATTTATAAGCGGAAATTGGTAGAGAGAAGTGTCTTGGATTTCGTGGAGATATTCTATTGAAAGTTAATTTATAATATATCATACAGACATAGCCTGTTCTGGATTCCTCCTGTGCATATGGAAAATAATTATTTATATAAGATTGTATAGAAGAGCTAACAAAGTGACACAAAATAACAGGTTGTATTTTCCAAGAATTTTTTTGCTTATAATTGGGCAATATGATCTTGTAAATTCAGAGCCAATTCCTGTAACTTGCAGATCAAGACTAACTGGTTTTGGAGACTGACTTCACTATCCTTTTTTGAAAGAAAAGACATTCCAGCAGCTGATCCGAATAGATCAGTGATGCCCAACCTTTTTTGGCCTGGGGGGCCATATAAAATTGTTACATGCATGTCACAGGCTGCTTTAAAGTCGCGACTGTGACAAATTTTAAAGTAACAGCTGCAACAATTTTACATAGTAAAGTCGTGACTGCGACAATATTCTCATTATAAAGAAACGACTGCGAATACTAAAGACTGGCTATTGCGACTGTCTTTAGCTGGCAAATTCACACTTATACGCAACATTTCGGATTTCAGAACTCAGGCCGCTGGCCGTAGGTTGGGCATCACTGGAATAGATAATTAGAAAAAAATAACAATTTAATATCCGCTGTCTTGTACACATGGACAGTGCCAAAGAGGGAATTGTGGCTGCCTGTTTAATGTTGCTGAGTGTATAACTAAACTTTAGCTTACAGGGAAATACTCAGTTGTTTACAGTTTTATTTGTGACTGAAGATGAACAGTTTTCTTAAAAATGAGTATTTAAATGTGGCACTTCCTGCATTTGTGCAACACTTCTTCCCTACCCATACTATCTGTAAGTGCAGTAAGGAAAGGAATTTGTTGTAAATGTCACTGCCAGTTCTATTCAGTAAAAAACAAGTTGTTCTATTTTAAACCTGTGTTGTGTTGTCTTCCTGTTACATTACGACTTTCTCTCCGTTTAAACAGAAGTTATAACAATTACCCTAAAGACATACAGAGTATTTAAGGTTCTATGGACAATGCATTATAAACTGGGGCAGCTACAACTGCTAACAATAACACCAAAAAATTAAATGCCCCAGATGTATATACATTAACTATACAGTACATTCAATTCTTGCTTCATAAGGTTCCAGATTTTGGGGGTAATTCAGCATACTGTGAACTTACCCTCCGATGCTTCGCCTCTGTTAGTAGACACTGTTATGCGCTCGCTGATGTGCTGCACGCGGACATCAGCGGACGCTTTAAAGGGATTCCAGTCTCGGCGATGCTCAACTCGAGTCGCCTCGCGAGACTAGAATCCCTTTAAAGCATTCACTGATGTCCATGTGCAGCACATCAGCGAGCGCATAACAGTGTCTGCGAGCAAAGGCGAAGCATCGGAGGGTAAGTTCTGAGTATGCTGAATTACCCCCTTTGTCTTTAAAATATGATATTCAGAAATTTTGCTGTAAAAATTACGTTTTCTGTAGCAATTCACAAGTGTCTCGATTCCACGGGACAATACCATTTTTTGGGTCCGGTCCGGGTCCCTGACTCTGGCACTATCCCTCCCTGCCCACCTTGAAGCTTAAGAGGAATGGTGAGGCCTGTGTTAACAGCCATGCCAATTCAAATGGGAAATATAATTTTTTGGTGTTACTGGTCCTTTAACCTTTATTTATTTTTTGCATATTTCGGTACTTGGTTCTTTGTGATTCTGAGAGCTGTAGTAGTTCAGCCAATAGCAGAGACACAAATTTAAAAAAAGGAATTTTTATTTCTCTGGTTTTGTAAAAAAAAAAAAAAAAATGATTCTGGCTTATAAGATTCCACTTTTTCTGCTCGAAAAAAATTTATCTTGTGTTTTCTTTTATTATTTTTACTTCAGATTCACAAAGAACCTTTCTCCGGACAAGATCAATTTAAGTACTCTGAAAGGTGAAGGACAGTTGACCAATTTGGAACTCGATGAAGAGGTGCTTCAGAACATGCTGGATCTTCCAACATGGCTAGCAATCAACAAAGTCTTCTGCAACAAAGCTGCAATTCGGGTCTGTGATCTGTTAACTTGCATTTAACCACGTTTAGTTTGAGGTACTGGGGTACTTGGGGTGTACATTTACTAGCAAACTGTGGAGACTTGTGCTTGCGCTACTGTATCAAATACAAAACTTTGTGGTGTGCTTTAAAGTGGACCTATTAGGGTCTGCTCCGATGACCAACTTGAATCTCGAGTCAGGTTGGGTGGGGCGAAAAGGATGACCGACTAAAATTTCTCCAATCAGATCCCATAAATCATGATCTGGCAGGAATCTGATTGGAGGAGCTATAATGTCAATCATCATTTAGCTCCATCCAACCCGACTTGAGATTCAAGTACAAGTAGCAGGGATTTTGCTTCTTTTACTACAGTCTTAGGTGAATGCATTTAGCATTCAGCTAAGACAGGGGTGGGAAATCTGTGGCTCTTTTTATGGCCACATCTGGCTCTTTGACTGTAACGAGTGGTGCTCACATTTAAGCACCGTTCATCACAGTCTGCCTGCTAATCACTGGCAAGCGCTGTAGAGAGACAAAGCTCTCTCAGCACTTCCGGGTTGCTTGCCGACCCGGAGCCGCTGATATCGCCGCGCTTCTGGGTTGCTAGCCAATCCAGAGCCGCTGACGTCACCTATGTGACGTCAGTGGCTCTGATTTCAAAAGGGCTGAGAAAGCTGTACATGTATGGCTCTCTCAGCCCAAAAGGTTGCCGACCCCTGGGCTAAGACAACTCCCTGCTTCCTAAAAAGAGTCTGTTAAGTGGACCTGATAGGTCCACTTTATTAGTAAATATAATTGTGACATCATAGTGTGAGATCAAACACAACTTTAGAGATTTATAATGTATTCTTAGAAACACTAGGGATTGAGATAAAGCATTTTGTCAGGGATATAGTAAGTGAGGATTGGGGTCTTGAGTATTTTGTGCATTCCCTCTCCACTCCATTTACTCTCATGGGGTTAGAACCAAATGGGGTCCAAGGCAAAATAATCAATGGGGCACCTCCCCGCCCCCATCCTACATGTAGTAGAATTATAGTGACTGTTCATTTTACAAAATTTTATATGCCGCATCCTCAAAGATATTTATCAGATTACATAAAGCATTGCTTCAAAGTCCCAGTTTATGTGCTATCAGTGGCAAGCAGCAGCCAAAGTTACATTATCCATTCATTAAGGTCCTTGTTCATATTCTTAGTGGCCAACAGCTAAAGTTATAGTTCCCATTCATTCGAATTAAAGTTCTTTTGAACAGTGATCATCACAAACTACTGTAGGTTACATAATACTGTGATCACATGTTCATTTGACAGCTATCGGTTTCTCTTGCATTTTACATTAAAATGTTGTCCAGTTCTGTGCTCAGCCATCAGCACATTGTTACATTAAAGTATACATGTCACCTTAAAGCACTAATACTAATTTAGGTTGTACTAATGAAATAAAAGTTTTTTTAAATATGTGTATTTTAAAAAAAATGTACCTTTAAACAGCATTTCTCTCTTGTCATTTTCTTTCAGCCCAATTTTTCTTTTCTGGGTCAGGTGATGAAGATTGACATTATAGCTCCACCAATAAGATACCTGCTAGATTGTGATTTAAGGTATCTGATTGGAGGAGCTATAATGTGAATCATTATTTAGCCCCAAACACCTTACTCAGGGGACAGGTGCACTTTAATTAAAGACTGGTTAATGTATAGCAGCTAGATACATTATAAGATGCCCATTTGTCCAGGTTATCTGATTTCCAGCTAGCAATATATTAAATCACACATTTCCTACTGAAAAGCAGTAAGTTGCAGTATATTAAGCACTTCTTGTGATTATCAACTTTATCATCAGAATATGAATTGCAGCCTTTGGTGCTTTTAAGTTAAACAATAATTCAGACTCCCAAGGGAGATATAGAAAGGAAGGAATGAAGATATTCTGGGTAGAGCGCTGATACATTCTGTCTCTATGGCATTCCTGAAACTCCATTGCTGCTGCTTCTTCTAAATATTTAATGTTATGTGTAATGTGATTTCAGAGGAAGTCACAGTAAACTGATAGTCTCTCTTTGTCTGCAGCAAACACAAGATCAGTTGAGTTTGATCTCACCAAGCATATATTCATGAATTACTTCATATTCTATTTATTGTTCCATTTAGCCATACTTTCTCTGTTGTAGACGGTCATTTAGCGTGGAAGCTTAGTATGGGTCAGGCAAATACTAATTAGGCCTGACCGCTTAGGATTGGAGTTGGCTGTAAGCCCTTCTGATGAAACATTATTATATTTTTAGTAAAATATAGCAGAACACAAGTAAAAGGTAAGCAAGAGAAAATCTCTTCTTTGCACTTTACCCCATGTTGTTTATGGCATGTAAAAAAACACAAAGTAACACCAGGTAACAGCCTTTGGGAGCCCCCACCCCATTTTACTTATATAAAGTACTGTAGGTGACCACTTTCATTACTGTCCGCAGGAGCTTTAATGTAATAAAATGGCTGAAGACCTTATTCTCCTGCAGTCGAAGCGACTACTGGTGGTTCTTCAGTTAATTGTATGGAAGAGGGCTCTCTGAAACTGTTATCTTGGCTTTACTTAGAATTACTTTGCATCCATCAGGGTGGTAAAATGAATTTCTCCAGATTTAGAATGTTCTCTCATCATTGGACTAGTTCCCGCCAGTGGACAGATCACTACCTGATGTGGGAATAGGTCTCTTTTAGCTCATAGCTAGAGGCAGATCTTTCCACCCCTCTCATTGTGTACAAGCACATAGGCTTAATGTAAACCTGTTGTAAGTATTCCTTTAATGAACACAGCAAAAAAAACCGTATGGCGGAAATGCAACAAATGGCAATGGCGCAAAACATAATTACGTAAAGATTTCAGCGGAAAAACTTATTGTTGTTAGGAGCAATCTGCCTGCACATGGCATCCTATTACCCGATGCAATGAAATATTTCCAATTTCGCCATTAAGGTATATTGCGTACATAACAATCCTGCGCAAAAAGATCTAGTTAAGCTGAATTTCTGAGTGAGGGAATATGTTGTTAAGTGTGGTAATATTGCACAATTCCACATTACATTGCAGTGAAAGGACCAGTAATCCCAAAAAACAAAACAAAACACAACACAAAGTCTTATTTGGATTGGCATGGCAGTCATTCAAATACTGCTCTTGTAAACATGTTTTATGTGAAGTTAAATTCATGAATTTTATTGCTTTCTGTCTGTTCAGTTCCATTGTTTTCTGTGGTGCTTTAATACATAATCATGAATTGTGCCAGAAAGACTGATTTTTAAAGCTAAATAGTTACATATCTGACTTTTATAGACAATTCAAAAAATTTGTAAGCTGAATGTATAGTTTCTCTAAATGTATTTGAGGCCATTTTTGGTATTCTTTTAAGGTTATCATTCATTGCTGGGTATTAGAAGCAATAATTTTTAACCCAGTTCTATTTATTGCATCGGGACGTTTGTGTTTTACTCAGCAAACTTGGGACAACACATAGAGTAAATCACAGAGCCATTGTTTTCAACTGACGTTTTTAACTTTTGTGCTCAGTACTTAGGTCAAGAAGCCCTGGCGAGTAACGTTAATATATAGAAAAGATGCACGTGCTTGACTATGACTAGCGTAGCCTTTTTATCCAATGTAACGACTAGCGTAGCCTTTTTATCCAATGTAACGACTAGCGTAGCCTTTTTATCCCATGTAACTAGCGTAGCCTTTTTATCCCATGTAACGACTAGCGTAGCCTTTTTATCCCATGTAACGACTAGCGTAGCCTTTTTATCCCATGTAACGACTAGCGTAGCCTTTTTATCCCATGTAACGACTAGCGTAGCCTTTTTATCCCATGTAACGACTAGCGTAGCCTTTTTATCCCATGTAACGACTAGCGTAGCCTTTTTATCCCATGTAACGACTAGCATAGCCTTTTTATCCCATGTAACGACTAGCGTAGCCTTTTTATCCCATGTAACGACATCTGACTGTGTTTTTGTATTGCAGATTCCTTGGACAAAACTGAAGACTCACCCCATCAGCCTGGTTGGTTTTAATTATTGAATATATTATTTGAAATTTTTGGAGATGTGATTAAAAATAGAAGCCCCAGATCTTAAACTTAAATTATTTCCCTGTATGTACAAATAAACTGTTACTCCATGTGTTCTGTTTGCGTTACAACCTCTGTATGGCGGTTTAAACTAGGGAGTAGCTTCTGGTCACTTAATTCCTTGCCCTCTGCATGAGCATTTTTTTGGAAACCAGTGTGGGCGGGACAGTCAGGCATACCTGTGACAAGTAGCGGTTCAGTGATCTGGAGCGGAATAGCTCCTCCAGGTACAGAAATTTGGCAGGGTGGGTGACACTGAGGGGGAACAGTCAAGCTTAGCATAGGGTGAGTCTGTACAGGTTTATGGGAAAATGTACTGGAGTGGCATAAGGCAGGGTTAGAGTGAAATGGGCATAGCTGCAGATAAAGGTCTTTGCCCAGAGAACTTACCTCTTTCCCAGAATCATTAGGTAAAACCCGTCAATTTCCCAGGTATACCTTTTGGCTACCATTTTATGCCATGTTAGCATGAGCTCACTTAAAGATCAGGGAAGAACCACTGTGAACAGAAGCAGGGCTGGTTTTATTGGAGTGAAAACTAGGTAATTGCTGGGGCCCTCAATATCTTGGCAGGAGGAATCAGTCACAGCCTCATAACCTCATAACATTATTAAAATAACTAGGTTATTATATATGTACATTAAAAAATAACCCTATAATCTTTCAGTAGCCCATGCTGCGAATCACAGATTGTAAGCTCTGCAGGGCAAGGATTCTGGCTGTAACTTGCGGCACATAATGATAATAGAAAAAAGACTACAATTCCCAGTAAATATGTGGGCTGTTTGGTACATTGTCCTTCTGAATACCGAATAGCATTGCAGTTGGTATGACACAGAGCCTGTGATATTTGTGCGTGTGCTGCAGTACAATATACATTCAGCTTTCTCACTACATTCCCAGCATGAGAATTTGTTTTTTCTAACCACTTTTGAATAAATCAACATTCCCTGTAGGGCAATAAAGAGAGTTTGCAGAACTGCTGCTTTGCAAATAATGCCTGATCTGTACAGATGCTGCCAAAATACATAGTTTTTTTTTTTTGTTTGTTTGTTTAACCTTGCAGTTAATTAAAAAAAAATCATTAAATTAAATTGCTTCTGATAAAAAAAAAAAAAAAACATGGAAAATTTAGCAGCTTTTTAGCTAGTGACACAAAATTGTTTTCTGTTGTATGTGCTATTTTATCTGTGCCCAGCAACTAAGACTATAATGCTTGGACTAAAAAACTGATTGTGCAGGCTTGGGGCATGACATATAATAATCTCTGTATCTGAGAATATTACCACTTGTTTCTGTTCTTAAATTCACACATGGGCAGCCAGAGGAAACTAGTTAACGAGCTGCAGCGGTTTCAGTGTCAGAGATAGTCGAAGACAGGCGGCATTGAGTTTGTGGGCAGATAATATCTTATTGTCTTTACAAGCCACAATATACCAAATCATTTTATTGACAGGTTTAAACACATTTATATTGGCAGTAAATTTAAAATAGAAATGAATGGTAAATTTCAAGAGGAAGTGAGCACTATATTAACATGTTCCCACCTACACTGCACTTTGCTCATAGCTTGGGTATGTAGCAAATTGCCAAGCAGATCATTGGCTACATACATTACTTGCTTCAGTGCCCTTAGGCAAGGTTCTCACTGGCAAATTTTTCTATGCATTTTCCAAAAATAAAGTATCATTTGAGGCAGTACTTTCATGTAAAACACCTCGCTTACTCATCGCTTTTCGCTCATGTGTGACCACTATTGTTAAATTCCTGTTGTTACCAATGTTCCCTCTAAGCTGTGCGCGTGTGCGCGCACATGACCCGTCAAACCAGCGCACACAGATTAAAATGGTGCGCACAAAAAATTTGTATTTAAAAATTTTAAATTGTATTTAAATATATATGTATTGCACAATTATTTACTTAGGCTTATAATTTTGCACATACGAAATTTCTTGCGCACACAGCCTTTACAAAATTAGAGGGAACATTGGTTGTTACATTAATTACATTTGCATTTTACACTGTGTATATTCCTCTTTCTGAAATGCTTGTGTAACATTGCACAGTGATAGTCATTCATTTTGTCATTTTGTATGGGTGTTTTTTTTGTGATGTACTTTTTAAAAACATGGAACAAAATTCGCCAGTGTGAACCCAGTCTCATAGCAAGTTAGAAAAATTATCCAAGTGTCCAGAGTTCGATCGGTTACACTGCACATTGCCAAACTATTCCAGTTATATTGCAAGGAAAATTATTTTGAATACTGAACTGTGTATAAATCCTCATTTGTGCATGTATAATGGGAAGTGCTATATGTTATATTATTAATTATACTGGAAAAAATATAACCTCTTCCCTTTTTTTTTTTTTTTTTTAATTGAAATTGCAGTCACTGGACAAAGTAATTATGGAGATGAGCACGTGCGAGGAACCACGTGATTGTAACGGCCCTTCCCCTCTTGTGACGGCATCTGGACAAAGGTACGTTACATTAAAACAAAAAAAAAACTGTGCTGGTGTCCCAAG
>WMED01030408.1:0-10104 GCA_019650415.1 Pipa parva
GTAGAATTTGTAAAAATTAACATTTGTGTCATTCTCAAAACTTTTGGCCATGACTGTATAGTGTTATGTGCCAATTGTGGGCAAGGAGAAAAAATAACCCCATTTCCTCCTCCATTTCTCAGGAGACCTAAATAAACAGTAAAATTCTCCATTTGACAACTTGCCAATAAAGTTGCAGTTTGGTTCAAATTTTCTTCTTTTTGTCAAGTTGTCTTCATGGTTTTTCAGTTTTCAGAATATAATGTTTTTGTAATTATTCACAATCCCCACAGTAAGAACATACTTCACTACCATTTAATTTCATAGACAGGAAAATATCCCTCTTGGTTTTGTTATATTGCCAATATCACTCTCAGCCAAACTGAAAGCAGCAAGTTCTGTGAAAGATGAAGGAACAAGTTTGCTCCATAGCAAGATATCTAATACTTCCTTTTATATTTTCATTTATTATAAGGAGTATAAAAGGCAGCAACTACTTTAATGTGTAAATATAGGTATTTAAAATAGATCTAAAGCCAAACCCTACAATAAAAGTATAGGTCCTGGAGTATACTTACAAACTGGAGGCCTGACACATAGGGATCTTGATTTCAACTACAGCTGTTGTAAGTCATATGGGACTCCACTACCAGTGTATACATCTACAGAAGCCTTACTACCTGTAGATTTGCACCAGAGTTTCTGCACATACCCAGAATCATGATATTACTTCTGTGTATGCTCCCAACAGAAGTGAAGTCCTGGAGGAGTGAGAGATGTTTGAGGTGAAGCCAGAATAACCAGGGGAGAAGAACTGCAACTTTTTCAACAACATGCTTCAGGTGCATTAGGACAAGGATCAGTAAGTATTACTCCATGGGGGATATTTACTAAAGTAAAAAAAAAAGTTTTTAAGCTATATTCAATGTTATCGCTGCTTTAGCCTATTAAGTTGTCTAAACACAATTTTATTGACCATAAGTGTTGCTTTAGGTTGACATAAACCCTTTATTCCCTATGGAGTTGGTCCTGCCACAATTAAGAAAGATTTCCCATTAAAAAAAGATTGTTGATATCGCTCTAAAATAAAAGGTGAACCTATTAGAGAAAGACTACAAAGTGTGCTTCTGTCAATTGATCGATAAAGATTTATTTCAAAGGGAAAACATTTTTATCAATCCTTTATAAAACAGGGGAAATTGAAAACTACAGGGAAATGAAAATTGACAGCGAAACGGGGTGAAATTAATTGATAAATCCAAAATGGTCTTAGTCAATATCCCCCCCATGACTTATACTAATGTAGCTCTTTTCTGAGACTTGGCTTTAGTGCTCCTTTAATCATATGGTGATGGAACCATATAACATGGATATGAACGTGACTATAAAAGACAGAACTAGAAGTGAGACATTTGACATATGGAGAAAAGCAATAATCCATTAAACATATAAAAATGTCCTCTGTATTTAGATATAAAAATAATAATGATAATAATTACACAAGGTGGTGTCGAGATTGTGTTTGATGCAAACGCTGGTTTATTCAAGGTCACAGGTAGCTAAATACTTACTTGATTCATATATCAGAGTTGGAACCCTAACCTCAAGTGGCATTCCTTAATCTGTAACAAACATATGCTAAGTTACCTTATGGCAAAATGGTTTACAGTAAGAAAAGAAACATGATAAATGTACTTTTAACCACTCTGACCCAAGGGATTACTACTGGCATCTTCCCAAATATGTTTTTTTTCTTTGCTCTTTTACAAAAGGTTTGGAATTTGTCCAATAAATGCTATTCAGACATTCTGTTGGAACATACTGTAGGTGTTTATATTTTTATGATTAATACACCATTTGGCCCATGATATGTCTTTAAGGAAAATTATGGCGTATTGTTCTTAAGTTCTTGTGTTCCACTGAATAATGTGACTTTGAAAATAATTTATTCTTGACTTTGTATTTTTTTTTTAAGCATAAAATCACTGCATCCATAGAAATATATATCAGTATGCAATCTGTTGGTACCTAAATTTTAATTAAAGCTACTGTCCTGAAAACATAGCTTGCAATTAATCACGTCTCATTTCGCATCTTAAGGTCAGTGCTCTTGATAACCAAATTCTAAATGTGGCTTTGCTTCTGTTTGCCTTTATACAACTCTCGGATACATTATTTAACACAATGCAAAGTAAATAAGGTGCCGCTGTATGATAGGGTGATGCACTTTGGAGGTTTAGTAAACAATCAAATTGGATTTTAAATACCTTTAGTGGCTAATTGGGAGTTGATCATTGCAAACTTTTAACTGGCGGACTGAAAATTAAGATGTATATATATTTTTCTGAATCTTTTGGAGGCCAAATCTTATACAATATCTAACAGACTTTAGTCATTGTTATGCCTAAGATATTCAGGTCACAAAATTATATTTAAAAAAAAAAAGCAAAAAAGCATTGTTCCCCCTGCCTTTGAATGAATTACTTATGTATGAGAAGCTGATGGATCATTTAAGGACTCTGCAAACTGCATTGATTTAAATAAAGGTTTTAAATGTCTGATTCTTTATAATAAAAATTAGGAATTACCGATGTCCAGATAAAAGAGAATTGCTGTGTTTTAAACAGAAGGCCCAATAAGATATAGTATTTCCAAAAAAGTACCGAAAGCTAGCAAAGACCAACTGGGCCTCCCTTTACCAAATATCAAATTGTAATACCTAGCCAGTCAAATAGCATTTATTCATTCATGGTTAAAGTTTGACACAAAAAAACCAGGAAACAGTGGTAGAGGAGATATGTATGCAATCCTTAGAAGCACTCCACTACTGCCCATTCAGGAAATTAAAAGACCTACCTCAATTACCACTGATAATCATGGCAGATAAAAAAGCATGGGACTATGTAAATAGCAAAATTAATTAATCTGAAGAACGTGTATCTCCCAATATGCCATTGTGGTGCAACTCCAATTTACCTCACTTCAATTGTTCCTTGAGACAACATTCTGGGCCCAAAATAGAGTTGAAAGACTACAATACTTGATAGAAAGAAATACGTTCTAAACACAGTCACAATTAACAGAACACACTAAACTACCAAATTACAAATACATGCAACTAAGATATATTTACAACAAACAAATAACACAATCACTTGTCTATATACCACAATCTACAGGTGAAATTTAATAAAATTGAAATGATCAATAATCTCAATATCGAATGATTTTTGACGATATCGGTAAATTCGATGTAACAATATCGAATTTCCGATCAATATTAAGGATTTTCCATAGAAATAAACAGATTAAAAGTTTTGATCGAATTTCAATATCATGATATCGATATTACCAATATCGAGAAACATCCAATACCAGCAATATCGATAAAAATTGTTCAATATCGTGATATCAGTAAAATGTATTCAACATCGGGATATCGATACTTTCAATTTTATTAAGTTGTGCCCTAAGATGGAAGAAAGATATGGTCCAAAAAAAGGAAAATTAGTCTCCCAGATATATAAAATACTCATTCCATTTCAGGGATCCCCCTAAAAAAAGTAAAATTGAGGTGGGGAATTCATGTGCTTGACCTGGAGGATGAGGACTGGGATGAAATAGCTCTTAATGCCACACGGGGCTTGATAAGTACTAGAGATAGACTCATCCAAATCAAAATACTACATCAAACATATCTCAGTACAGTCAGATTATATCAAATGGGTAGGAATCAATCTACATCCTGCCCTAGATGCAGAAAAGACAATGCAGACTTTTTCCACATGATCTGGGACTGCCCTCCTATCTTGCAATTCTGGCAAGACGTGATGGAATACCTAGGTACTGCTATATAAGCACCAAGAATAATTTCCTCCCAGGTATGCCTGTTGAATTTCCTGGATGAAATAGAATAAAGTAAGCACTATTGGCTATTGTTGAGAATCCTACTATGTTATGCAAAGAAAACAATAGCCCTGCATTGGATGGGGAAAAACTTGCCTTCTGTGTCTACGTGGTTATCTTTGATTAGAGCACAAATACCATTATATAAACTTACAATCCTGAGCAGAGGAACAAGACCAAAATTTGAGAAAATATGGGGACCCTGATCACATCAATTGACTGAATAAACATAATATAAAGTAATGTAATTGAACCAGGATCTAATAGATATGACAATTAAAAGAGAGAACAGCAGTTATTAGTTTGATTAGGTTAAATGTTTATTTTGTTTGGCAAAATAACATGCACTGTAACAATATGTATGTATACACGTTGAAATAGTTAATCAATGCACTGTAATGCAAAATAAAATAACTAAAAAAAAAAAAGAAGAATAATATGGTCAAAATTTACTTAAGTTGAAAATGATTTTTTTTCTACTTTTTTGCCTGTTTTTCACTCAAAATAATCAGTGAAAAATAGGGGTGAAAAGGTCAAAAACATACTTTTGGAATTTTTTCACCCCCCCCCCCCCCAAAAAAAAAAAAAAAAAATGTATTGACTTTAGTAAATTTCACCCATCATGGCAATGGTGAATTGCTAATATTTTTTACATTAAATCATAACTTATTCACTTATGTCTGGGTCCAGGAAGGTGTTAAAGGGTAAATATAGTGGTAAATCCTACTTACCTGATCAATCTAGCAGCATCACACAAAGTTATCGCTCTTTGCATGTGCAGTCTGTTAGTTTTGCTGAAACTCGCGGAGGGGTCTATGTGAGGGACCAACGTCACTTACATAGAGCAGGAAGTGACCAGAATGGCAATGTATTCATCTGATTATCCTGGGCTGTGGATCATCAAATGAATATTGACCTAGCAGCATGTAACGCTCGGTGTTACTTACCTGACAGCTCGGCCTGGGCGCACTGTTCTTAGGCGCATGAGCCGCGGCTGTCGCAACCTGGGGGTTTCCCCAGTAACAGTACCTCCTTGCAGAGGTTAAAGGCGAAGACCAGAGACCCCTTAGACTCCGTGCGTCGCAGCATACCTAAAACAAACTCCAAGGTAGTACAGAGGGTCCACTCTGCCTGTGACACAGCAGTACATGAAGTATGACTTACTACTATCCCCTTTAAATAAGAACTAAAGTTCACCGGAGATTTTAGGATCCCATGATGCCTTCTGCTTTTAATGTGTAGCTGATTTCTTCTGCAGAATTGTGATCCTCTTGACTGTCTGCTTCCTGTTGGATTTCAGTGAATAGAGTAAGCGCAGTAGCAGTTTTACATCAGAATTCTGCTTCTGCGCTTGTTAAACTCACTAAAAATGCAAAAGAAAGCAGGAAGTGATGAGAATCACAGCGCTGTGCAGAGCAGAAGAAATCAGCAGTGCTGGAGCCTAAAACCCAGTTAGTATTTCCCCCTCCCCCACCCCCTTTAAGAATAACCCTTAGAACTAACAAGCTTTAATTTTTTTTTTTTTTATCTTAAATTAGACAATACAGTTGTTTTTTAAGTTTCACACTTTGGTTCAACTTGGTTTTAAAGAGAAAAAAAATTCAGACAAGAGAAAAAAATGGACACAATGTGAATAATGCTTTGACATGAATGGAGGCAATATAAACAAGTACTTATTTGAATATATCTTTTTACGTTAATAACATTTGACACATTTCCCTTTTATAGCTTTTGCCTTCTAGTGAATCATTTGTCTCAGGATTATAAAACTACTGTAATAGTGAACTACAACAAAAAATCAAAGTCATGCATAGTCATGTAAAGTGGAGGGAACGTGTTAGTAACAGATTCCCTATAATGTCATCTAAGCTGAGCTAGAGAAAGATTATGTTACACACTGAAATGAAAAGTAAGGTATAAATCCATCAAAATTATATACTAAACACATTTTTTCTAATTTACTGCAATTTTTGTTTTTCAACATTTTTTGAATCTTACTAAAACTCATTTCCTGAGCGAAAGGTTTGCAGATTATAGTGGTTTAGCAATAATTCAGTAGATAACTGCAAGGAACTAAAACAAAAAGAATATGAAAAAGATCTATATCAAAAGCAAAAAAAAAGGATTTTTTGATAAGCGGACCTCTGCCTCAGACCAGGTTCAAACACAGCGTATGTGCTCTGCGTATTTTAGAAACACATGTATTTTCTAGTCCAAAATTTCTATTGTACTTTCCCGACTCTGGGGGTAATTCAGCAATGTGCGAAGTGAGCTCTGGATCCTTCGCATCACTTCGCACATGCTGTTATGCGCTCGCTGATGTCCTGCACGCGGACATCAGTGAACGCTTTAAAGGGATTCCAGTCTCGGCGAGACCACTCGAGTCGCCTTGCCGAGACTGGAATCCCTTTAAAGAGTTCGCTGATGTCAGAGTGCAGGACATCAGCGAGCGCATAACAACATGTATGAAGTGATGCAAAGGATCCGGAGTTCACTGCGCACATTGCTGAATTAACCCCTCTGTGTGAATGCTCCCTCGGCATTTTTTGCACTGCGTATATACGTTGACAAAAATGTGACAAAGCATTCCAGCGCGCACGTACGTCATATGCTAGAGTGACCGGCAACAGGTAAATCCCATAGGTTTCCATGGCGGGGCTTTTTTTTAATGCACGGTGTATATACTCTGCACATAAAAACGCTAGTGTGAAAATAGCCTGAGCAATACTTTGCCTGGAAATATGAACACAATTGATGTGCATCACTTGCCCAGGGGAACAAATTATAATGACTAAAAAAGTATTAACCCTGACATATTAAGCACATTATGTAAATGAAAAGTTGTGTTTGTCCATAAAAACAATGTGTAATGTTTAGCGAAGTAGATTAAAGCTGAAATAAATTGCTTTGTTTGAGCTTGCATGGGGGAAGGTTTATCCTACTAATTAGTTCCTGTGTCTATATCCTTCTTTGCAAAATATAGCAATCCTCACTGGTATAGCCAGCATCTGCCTCTGCTTTATTAAAGTATGGAAATTATGGGTGTTAAATATACAGTTACAACTCTTGCCTTACAAACATGGCACGAAATGTTTTATAGTAACAATCATGTCAGTGTGGCTTGAAATATACCATTCTCTTGCACTATTGCAAAAGCTCATTTTTTGTTGTAGGAATATTGAAATTGTTGTATTCGAGCTGTAGTGTTAAATTATGTGCACAGCTGAGGTCACCAACAAAGCTGTACTAGAATATATCAACCCAAAGACGTGCCTGGATGTTATGAAAACCAGGCAGACACTGAATCATTTTGGACTTGTGATGAGGGTGAATTTAATGGAAAAAACAGATTCTACTGGTAATGGTCAGTGGTAAAAGGAAACAGGGAAAGCCACAGACCCATGTGCTGGACACCATGAAGGAGGACATGGGAATACACATTAAGTAGTTGAAAGAAACTGGGGAGAACAGGGAAGCATGTAGGAAACTGGCCTACAGAGTATTCAAGAATAGGAAAAGACTAGAAGGATAGAATTGGAATTTTAATTTATTTTGTTATTTTTTTCATGAGAATTTAAAAACATCTTTAGAGACTGTCTAGAGTCTAACTCCTCACATGCATCTACATAGAAGGGGATTTTTTACTGTAAGAACAGTGAGATTATGGAACTCTCCGCCTGAAGAAGTTGTTATGGTTAATTCCATTAAAGATTTCAAACAGGGTGTTGATGCTTTTCTTCAGTGTAAGAACATTATAAGTTATGGGAACTAGATAACTGAAGGTGGGACCTTGATCCAGGGAATTATTCTGATTGCCATATTTGGAGTTTGGAAGGAATTTTTTCCCTAATATGAGGATAATTGGCTCTTGCCTCGTGGGTTTTTTGCCCTCCTCTGGATCAACATTGCAGGAAAATAGGCTGAACTGGATGGACTTGTGTCTTTTTTCAGCCTTATAAACTATGTTACTATGTTACATAACCCAACTTTTGATAGAATTTGATTTTGAATGATTGTAAATGTAATCTTTGTGCTAATACTAATCTTGTGTATGTTGGGTTAAATCACAATAATATACTGTAAATGTTACAAAAAATTGTACACTTATAATGTATGTTTACATATACGCTTGTACATGTAATACTATAGCGGGCGAAATTTATTTAACTCATAAAAGCTTGTTTTCGATTTTCCAAGTTTAATAATTGGGCGAACACCCGGAAGTTTCTCATGGTAAGTTTTTCAAGATTTGTTTCGATCGATACTTACCCAGAGAAACTTTTTCTATTGAATATATCCATGGAAAGGGTAGCCATACTTTATATACTTTACTTTAGTGTAGTATAGCTACTTTTCCATGGAAATATTCAATAGAAAAAGTTTATCTTGGTAAGAATTGATCAAAACAAATCTCGTGATACTTACTGCGAGAAACTTCCGGGTGTTTGCCTGATTAAACTCGAAAAATCCAAAATGGGCTTTTCCGAGTTTAATAAATTTCAGAAACTGAGAAAATAAGATATAAGTTTAGGTAAAGGGAAAAGTTATTTCTATTCCATAAATGTAAGGATTATTTTTTTACAGCAATTTTTTAAATACATATATATTAGATATACTGTATATAGAATATTTAAAGAAAATATTCAATATAATTCCATTCAATATAAATTATATATAAAATATAAAAGAAAAACCTGTGACTTAAGCTTCAACTTTCACAGAACTAATAAAAATTTAAGTGAATTAAAAAGATCTGCACAATTAGATATACATTACAGATTTGTCATTTTCAGGGACTAGAAATTCTCAAGATGAACTAAACTTCAAAGCCTTCCTAGTCCAGATCAATCATACTAGCTCTGTGAAGATTTAAATGCATCATTTATGTCTAGCTCAACCTTCATCAAAATACTTGCAGAATTTATAACACAAAAGTTTTGGAAATATTTATTTTTGTGATTAGCTTATAAAAGGAGAAGTACACATCTGTAAACCATTTAAAGCATCCAGGACATCTCCATGATGTTGTTCTATTCCCCCTCCCCTTTGCATATGGACTTTTTGGGGACACGTGGGGGTTATTCACTAAAGATTGAATTGTTGCGTGTAGGTGCGAATTCGTCACATAAAGACAGTCGCAATAGGCTGCTACTGTCGCAGTCGCGGCTTTATAATGAGAATATCGTCACAGTCGCAACTTTATTATGGGAAAATTGTCGCAATCTTAACATTAAAAAATTGTCACAACTTTACAATGGGGAAATTGTAGCAGATTTACTATGGGAATTCGCTGTTTGTGAATTTGACAGTCGAATTCACTCCTTAGTGAATAACCCCATGGTCTCAACAAGGTGTCAAAAACCTTATACAGAGATGCTGAACCATGCTGACTACAAGGCCCCTGGAAGATATCCAATTCATATCACTACTTTAAGCTCATCCACAAGATCAGCTAAGAAACAGTGCCTTGCTGAGTTCACTGATATGTTAATGGAACCATGTCTTCAGAATATTAAGCTTATTTGATTGGATATAATTCTCCTAAAAAAACATACGCAGAAGGATATACAATAAAGACATGTACTGTTTCGAGTTGAATACATTCCAATTTGATGGTGAATACTGGCCCATGATGAATGCAGTATTTCATACAATGGCGCTGAGTTGACTAGCAGTAGACCTTTACTCTAAATATCTCATTCCGATTTCATTGAGCAAGACATACACATTATTAGCCTTGTGGCAAAGGGCAGTATACTGAGAAAAAATAAGATAGATTGATTATATATGCAGCGGTATTTTGACTACCAGTGTACGTTTTTCTCAGGGGGTGAACTCCTGCTAATACATCTGAGAACAGCAATTAGTAAATAATAATGCCAGGTGCTAGGAATTCTTGTGAACATTAAATGAAACCATATCAAAGTTATTGATAACCAATCAATACTAATAGAATAACAGTGACACTGGATTAACTTTGTACAGGTACTTACAAATTGTATAGTTCAGGCGGAGTAACTCTCACAGCAGAACACTGATTATTGCAGTCACTTGTAAGGTATTCTTTAGAAGGAATAGATTGCAGCACTTTCCCAAGAGGCCTAGCCCTAAAGCTCTCACTTATACCCTAACTGAGATGCCTTATAAAAGAACACCCATGGGAGTACTAAACCCACCCTCTCATGGATGGAGCCATATACAGTATATATATATATATAT
>WMED01030409.1:0-10104 GCA_019650415.1 Pipa parva
AATAGTATTACATATTGATAAGTACATGCAGAGTGGGTAAGATAGGCTTTAAAGAATTGTTGTAATTATAAGGGAATAACATTTTTGATGTTTGACAAAAAGAACTACAGCTTTTGCCATGGTTCCAACCATTTAACATTGACAGCTTTTACAGATGTTTTATGTATTAATATGAAAATTAACCTGTTTACCAGAAAACGGAATCCATCTTCAAACTTTACCATGCGTCAATCAAACTCTCACTGGCACAGAGCCCCACCTCCAGTCAGATCATCAGTAGAGGGCAGGTTAATTCTAGCCAAAGTGTAACATGCTAAAGAATTGTAACAACAGGAAATGCAACAGTCTGTAAACTTTATAGGTATTATAGGTCTTATAGGTATGCATGCATAATATTATTTATTCAGTAACATTATTGCACAATAATAATCCACAGTCTGACAGGTTGGGAAAACAAAGGGAAGATGACATCATTGATCCTGGGGGACCATATAAGGCAGAGATATACTTAGATTACAAAATTAATAATACCATGAGCGTGATCCTCAGCCAGTTCTCAGTGGTCCTGAGGATGTCTCTGGAGCTCCAGTGCCTCGCAGGCCGCAGATAACACAGGACATCCACAGGGGCCATATGTTTGAGACCCCTGTCATATATAGAGAGATACTATAAATCAGTGTCTAGCATATGTGTGCCACTGCACCATATAAAGATATGAAATCATTATTTTTTTGTTAGTATATGTGGCATTACTCTGACGAAACGGATCTGTATGCAGCTTCACACGTGATGGTGATATTAAGCTAATTGAGTATGAGACTTTATAGTCTATCATTTTAAAAGTCCAAAAAAAAGTTAAATTAGGTTTTATACAGTATATGCCCTGTACACTATGTAAAATGCTTCTGCTTCTGTGGAAAGTGACAGGCATGGGACAGAGTAGCACTCTGCACAGTGGGTCAAAACTGTGCATTGGGTGAAGGATTCTAAATAGATAATAGCAAAAGAAAATAATGATGTGGGTAATGGCATAAAAAATCAAAAGAAGAAAATACGACATATTAGAAAGATTATTGCTTTGGGATAAGTAATGGTAAAAAACCATGTCTGACTTTCCATACCCTTTAAAGCAGGCAATGGAAATAAGTAGATTTTAAAGATGCACTATAGTGCTAATATCACTGCATACATACATTTAAAAATCCTTTATACCAAGCCAAATGCTGACACAAATAGTTAAGAAAAAATGTTTAAGGGAGAAATAACACCTGTCATTCGTTTCACTGTTTAGTTTTAAAGAGAACTAACATTTTGCTCCCCCCTCCCCTTTCTGTTCTGCAAGTCGGGCAACATGAGAAGAAAAATCTGCCTGACTGCTATTGGTTAAGCAGTGTGCTGACCTTTTGGCCTCATAAATTAATCATGTTTACAGGAGATTACAGAAGCTCTGGCTCTGGAAAGCTAACTTGTGCGTAGGCGTTAAGTAGTAAGTAGGACAAAAATGTCTGGGGGAGGGTACCTTTTCATGGAAAACTGGCCAGTACACGTCACATACACATTTCATGGTGCAGGAGTTTATTAGTGCTTCTGCTCAATCATTCTGCTTCACATGAAACATTTACTGAGGAGAAACGGTTCTCACTAAGGTATAGCACTGCATATGTAAAGATGTAATCTGACTATAGTTCCCTTTTAAAATAATTAACAAAATTCTTTCGTACATTCAACTAGATATCTCAAAGCTAGCAAGACTTTGTAATATTCTTCATAAGCAAAGTAGATAACATCCACAAACAGATTACTGTTTCTCCAGATAACACTGAGATGTTTCTACCTACGGTAATTCATTGGAGACAACTGAAGTTGTTGACAAGTTTAGGGATTGTCTTTAAGGGAGTGGACAAATATCTGTTTTCCCATATCTGTGACATACTGTAAATGATAAACGGGAAAATCCAATGACGTGTAACACTTTTATTGGAGGGCTTCAGGAATATCTTTTACAGTTTTTCAGATTTTTGGAAGAAATAATGCATAATAACAACAGTAGTAATTGTCTCTGGAATTTAATAAATGATCACATGAGCTATTAATAAATTGTCTGTCTGGTAGGCACTCAGTCTGCGATTGGCCAATGAAATCAGTTTTACCAAATAATTCTTAGAATTAGTTGACTTAGAACAGTGGTTCTCAACCTGTGGGTTGTGACCCCGCAGGACCCTCCTTATAAGGGCTCCTGTGGGGTGACGTCGGCTGAAAACGACGCGCGTACGTGATGATGTTCGGCCGAAACGTCATCATGTGGTGCGCGGTGACGTCAGCGCCGGGGGGTCGCGACCCACAAAAGGTTGAGAACTGCTGACTTAGAAGCTCTTAGGGGGGAATTCTCGATTGTGCGTAGTGAGCTCCGAATCCTTCGGCTCACTTCACACAGATTGTTATGCGCTCGCTGATGTCCTGCACGCAGACATCAGCGAGCACTTTAAAGGGATGCCAGTCTCAGCGAGGCGACTCTTTTGGTCTCGCCGAGAGTGGAATCCCTTTAAAGTGCTCACTGATGTCCGCGTGCAGGACATCAGCGAGTGCATAATGCCATGTGCGAAATGAGCCGAAGGATTCGGAGCTCACTTCTCTCAATGGTGAATTACCCCCTTAGGCTGGTGAATACACATAACACATTATTCCCTATGGAGCAGGTCTGGATCATCAATATCAATGGATCAAAAGATCATCGATATCAATCTGCAATGGAAGGGGAACCACACTGAAAATAGTACAATGCGTGCCAATTTATACAGATCAATATCATTCTTTTTTCACATTTTTTTTTTCAGTCTTTTTTTTTCTTTAAATCATAATAAATCAGTGGAAATGAAAATTTCAGCAAATAATGAAAAAAAAGCATTGTAATAAATGAAAAAGGTTGGAATAACCTTTATAAATTTCCCCCCATTGCCCCTTCCAGCACAGTTATATGGTCAATTCAGAGCAAGCATTCAGTGTACTTTAGTCACAGTTGATTGGCTGGTTGGGGAGCAGACCTGGGGAAAGGACTTGATCAATTTGGAATTTTGTTGACTTCAGCAAAATACCTTTTCTTAAACATGTCAGTGCAAAAGACCCTGGTCTATACAGTATATAAGCACACAGGGACTTTGTTGTTGAACACAAACTCACACAGTATCCTATAGTGATGGATTTTGTACAGTAACAACTGCTGTATTTTAAGTTTTAGGACATGTTTGGATTTTGTGTTTGTTTAATTCTTTTCATTTACCATTCTGATCTTCAAAGGGTGAATTTTTTTTTTCTTTCTCCCACTCAGTAATAAACAGTAAAAGAGCTACATAGATTGCAGCCAGGAACACAGAATCATAGAAGGAATGCTAAGTTCAACAGGATTTTTTTGATTTGCAGAAAGAAAAAAAAAAGCAAAAGGTTTTGGCAATAGTAATGATTAAGAGCTACTGCACCTGCACAAATACAATGTATTTCAACCTGGCAGAGCGAAAACAGAAATGTAAAACACTCCCACAAAGCACGTATCCTGTTTACTCTTTCTTTGGATAAATAAAAATCTCGAAAAATTCTTCACCGAACTCAAACATATAGGAACATGATATGAAGCACATAAACACTGTACAGTACAGGGGGTAATTCAGCAAGGTGCAAACTCACCTTGCGATGCTTCAATTCACCTCACCAAAACGGTTACGCGCTCACTTCTCTCCTACACGCGGACATCACCGAACGCTTTAAAGGCACTCGAGTCGCCTCGCCGAGACTGGAATACCTTTAAAGCGTTTGCTGATGTCCACCTGTAAGACAGAAGCGAGCGCATAACCATTTTGGCGAGGTGAATTGAAGCATCGCAAGGTGAGTTCGCACCTTGCTGAATTACCCCCACAATGTGTGTCCATATCTGTGTTCTCTTTGTATATTATTGTCACTTGCTAATATGGAATTTTAGTTTCTAGTGATAGAAACTTGTAATGGTCTCATTATTCAATAGACTTTGCCGAGTTTGGATCAGGGGACATTCCCTGCTCTAACAATGATTTCCATTAAAAGCATTGCAATCTCATTTTGAGAGATTTTAAGGGGGTTATTCACTAAGGTGCGAATTCAACTGTCGAATTTGCAAACAGCGGATTCTCATAGTAAATCCCCTACAATTTCCCCATTGTAAAGTTGCAACAATTTTTTAAAGTTAAGATTGTGACAATTTTCCCATAATAAAGTCACGACTGCAACAATATTCTCGTTATAAAGACGCGACTGGGACAGTAGCAGCTTATTGCAACTGTCTTTATCTGGCGAATTCGCACTTATACGCAACAATTCGGACTTTAGTGAATTACCCCCTCAGTCTGAATGCAAAATCTTTTTTTTTTGTCCATTTATATATTAGATAATGGATAGATTTAGAAATTATTGCAATGTCAGCAAATAAACTAAGGATCGCTATCTAAGGAGTTGCAATTGCAAGAAAAAAATCAATTGGCATCGGCAAGGCAGTAATTACATCACTGGCACGTCATGTGATGACATGGCAGGATGGTGGAGACCACCATGCTGGGGACAGAGGCAGACATGGGTGACTGCAGCTCCAAATGTAGGGGGGCAGCTGCATGAAATTGTGACATCAAAGTCATATGACATGATGACATCATGGTCACATGACACATCTGAACAAATCACAAACTCCTGATGTGCTGGGGCAGGTCAGAGGGGTGCATCAAGAGAACAGGGTGACTCCCGATGCACCCCTCTTACTTTAGTAGATTGTGGGCTTGGTGGTCTTCCTTTCCCTCTTTCCAGCCCGCGGATGCCCATGGGGGCAGGCTGAGGGAAGTCCTAAGTCCCCTACTCTCTGAGCCAGTTTGCTTACGGACTAGGTGTTTAGCAAGTCACTGACTGCCAGTATTTAGCCCACCAGTCAGCTGGTGACTTTAGCCCCTCCTTTCACTGTCTATTCATAGCTGTTGTCCATCACTTATTCCCACTACGTCCCATTTTTCCTTACATTATTAATTCTAGTTTATCAATTCTATTCGCCAGGCTTTTAGTGCTTTGGTTATTTTTAAATTGAAACTTTTCTTTATTATCTAATGTAACCCCTAGCATTCAATGGAATAGGAGATGAAAACAAAATCCGCACTAGGCCCCCTCACAACCATTTATTTATTTTTTTTTAAGAAATTGCCTGTTTACAGCATTTTGGGGGCAGCCCCAAACTTTGACCTTGCAATGGTTCGGGTGGCAACTGCCTCCCCTGCCTATATATACGTACGTATGCCCGTCTCAAATCTTTATTATCACTCTCTGTGTTAATTGTCACATGCAATATGTAGTATTCATTTTAGACAAAAGACGTTTTAATGGGCAAATAGAGAACAAAAAAAAAAATATACAATAGTAAAAATGGAAACAAAATGTTTAAAAGCATTTCTTTCTGCTTAGCAACCTAGGTAATGCCCATGCATTAAAGAACAAGTTGCTCTTAAGTGACTGTTCTGAGCTTAGGCGGATGAAAGAACCCTGCAATGCTATGGATAAAAAGTCAAGAAATTAATGTGTATCCCGTAGGGACCAATATTCAGCATTATCAAGGAAACTACTTGCTGTTTTGCAACTGGCAGTAGCAAAAAATATCTCTTAAATGATCAGATTTAAGTTGAGGAGATGGCAAACTAAAAATCTCCCTATTAGCAATGAATCGCTAGTGAACATAACTACAGCACTGTACAACATTATTAATATCGCTAGTGAACATAACTACAGCACTGTACAACATTATTAATATCGCTAGTGAACATAACTACAGCACTGTACAACATTATTAATATCGCTAGTGAACATAACTACAGCACTGTACAACATTATTAATATCGCTAGTGAACATAACTACAGCACTGTACAACATTATTAATATCGCTAGTGAACATAACTACAGCACTGTACAACATTATTAATATACAATCTGCCTGTAGTACTATTACATGTTACAGACTGCAGTAATGAATATTTACCTGTGTGTCACTACTTAAAGTGCACCTGTCAACTCAAAACTAATCCTAAATTATGTTCTACTAATGAAATAAACAGTTTTTTAAACATATATGTATTTACAAAATGTTTATTTAATTAGTACAACCTAAATTAGTATTAGTGTTTTATGTCAAAGCAGGCTGCGACATATCTCCTGAAGAAGCTGATTCATATATCGGTGAAACGCGTAGAGAACTGCTATGCCACCTTTGAGAACTCTTTTCCAATCAACGCTTGATGATTTTATTCTAAACTGTCAGTTACTATTGAATAAATTTGTCATTTATTTATCTGGATTACTACATAGCATATTTTCCTATTCTGTCTATGAGAATCAAGCAGAAGAATTTGAACTCCATCCACCAGGAATTGATGTGATATTATGTGCTTTTGAATCCAGTTAAGTCTGGTGAGTGCTCCCACAAAGGCGGGATTAAAAAGCCCCCAGTTATTTCAAGCACAGTTATTGCTACAGTTAAATACACACTTGTGTACTTCCTATAATTGGTGTGATTACAACCCTAATTGATCACCTCACTTTTTCCAGGACAGTGTTATTTGAATAATATATAACACAAATAATTGTTCACCACTGTGTGTCCATCATCATTTTACTGTTACAAATCAAACAATATTAGGCTAGGGTTTTTTCCCTTTGAACTTTGTGCTTAATATCTCCAGCTCATCCTCATTTTCGTCCTTACACGATCTTCATCTATTTCTACATAGTAGAAGAGTAGGAGAGTAGGAGCCTGCCATCAACCCCTGAACTGGCTACTTTAATCTGTCAAAGTAAAACTGGCAAATTTGACAAAGTATGAAAGGGAATTCATCAAGTATTGGCGTCCAACAGACTCCACAAAATGAGGAATAGGTGATTAACCTGTGAATGCGCATGCAAAGTACACGCAAGACCTCTGTAGGTTTGTGACTAGTCTTAAGCACCTGAATTGGTCACAAATTCACCACATCTCATGAATATGTGAAGATCGGGAATGAATGTAAATTTGGACCTTTATGCGATTATTCAGATTAATTGTGTAACATTGGTTACACTGAATTCTAAAAGCATTTAGCCAAGACTGTTGTAAAAGAAGAAAACTTCCTGCCAGGAGTCGGGTTGGGCGGGGCTAAAAGGATGATTGACATAGTTGCTCAAATCAGGTACCTTAAATCATGATCTATCAGGGATCTGATTGGAGAAGCTATAATGTCAATCATCATTTAGCTCCACCCAACCCAACTTGAGATTTAAGTTGACCATCGGAGCAGAATAGAAGCAGAGAATTTGCTTCCTTTGCTGATTGCTTTTAGCGTTCAGCTAAGACAACTCTCTGAGTGCAGAAAAAGGAGAGAATTGCTCAATCCACCAAACCAGTATAAAGAACAGCGAGTGCCAAGGAGTAAGAGGCCCAATGTAGCAAACAACAAACAAACGAAGACTCCGGCACTCCGAAATAAATAAAATCATCCAAAATTTATTGTAATAAAGTTAAAATCCAAGCGTCATGGTGGTAAGATAAAAGATAAGAGAGAGTGGTCTTATCTTTTATCTTATCACCATGACGCTTGGATTTTAACTTTATTACAATGAATTTTGGATGATTTTATTTATTTCGGAGTGCCGGAGTCTTCGTTCGTTTGTTGTTTAAGACAAATCTCTGTTTCCTAAAAAAATCTCTGTTAACAGGACCTGACAGGTCCACTTTAAACAGCCATGCTCCCAACAGCAATTCTGTTTACAAATTCTTCCTGGGCAGTGGAAATAGCCATCACCACCGAGTGACATCGCTCACTATTCAGAGCTCTTCTTGTGGATATAACCCCTCCCCCTCTCCTTAGCTAAAAAATCTGTTTATAACCCTGAGCATGTGTAGATAAGAGCTGTCCCACCGACTGTGGTGTTGGCTGTGGAGAGAGAAGCTAGGGAGATGAGGGGACGTGGCTGCATTCATACAAGGAAATCGTTCACAGAGACAATGCAGTTACAGGGGGATATTGAGCTCTGCTGAGTTAAGAGGTGAGTCAGGAGTTTCTTAATTGCTATATTGCTTGACAATAGGTAAATGGGGCTTTCTTTATAGACAGGGTTTACATAACTTTTAATACTATTTAACCTCTGGATCTATTTTTAGGTTAAGTCAAACTCACCAGAAGGTGCTACAGCACCAGCAGCAAACAATGAAACACCTGCTAGAAGCGGCTGGGCACTAAACTACTGCAAAATATACAATATACTGTATTTTAGATTTTAATGAATGTACAACACAGTTTCCAAAGCTTTCTTTGATGCTGACATTTCTGTATTTTCTTTTACAAATGCCTACAACATCACTAGTGACAGCCCAATCCTTAAATTATGCCTACTTAAAATGCTCTCAATCAAGAGCAATTGAGAAGCAAATTGTAGCCGCATACTGCTTTAAGCATTCATGGCGTTGCACTATAAGCGTTGCTAGAGTCCAGCATTGCTTACTTACAAGGACACAGCACAGCATCAATGCTTAGAGCAGCAGGTGGGTGTTTTTTTAGGGTAAGCCAGGTTTTCAACAAAAAGTATTTTATTTAACCCATAGGAAGGCTCTTTTAAGTCTATACATTATAGTTTCACATTTTAAGATGTTTTATAATTAAACAAATAAATCCCTTTATTCTTAAAAATTGTTTAGATTTTGTTTAATGATTTGGCATATATTTATATTTAACCAGAACAGTTCATAAACAATAAAACAAATAGTGCATTCTTTCTTCTCAAATTTCTTTTTTTAACCTATGTATATTTAATTGTCTTATAGTAAGTATATAACGGACTGTAGCAGGACAAAGTGCTTTTATAGTAAGTATATAACGGACTGTAACAGGACAAAGTGCTTTTATAGGAAGTATATAACGGACTGTAGCAGGACAAAGTGCTTTTATAGTAAGTATATAACGGACTATAGCAGGACAAAGCACTTTTATAGGAAGTATATAACGGACTGGACTAGGACTTAGGCCAAAATACCCACACAATGTAATCAGTATCAGACTTGTCTACCAGCACATCTGGTAGGCCCAGGAATCTGTGGACCCTCCTGAAGATTCAGGGGGTTATTCACGAAAGTGGATAAATTGTGGATTCCCTTAGGAAATCCATGACCGCGACAAATCCTCCATTGTAAAGTCGCAACCACAACAATTTTTAAAGTTGCAACTGACAATTATAAAATAAAGTCGTGACTGCTGCAATATTCTCATTATAAAGATGTGACTGCGACAGTAGCAGTCTATTATAACTGTCTATAGCTGGCGAATTCACACCTATATGCAAGCAATCAGACATTAGTGAATAACCCCCTCAAACTGCTCTATTCTGACATATTTCCACGGGGTAGTACAAACCAGGGAGGCGGTTTGGAAAAAAAAAAAGAGGTGGGATAATTAAATCATCGGAATTATAGAAGGGAATAAGGAGACAAGAAAAAGCTTTTTATGCTTAGTGGGCCCCTAATCTCTTATTTCTGGGTGATCCCCATCACTTCAGTTCAATACTGAATTCCATCTAAGCAGAACCCCAATCTCAAGTAAATTTTGGTGGTGCCCTAGGCCAGGGGTCAGCAAACTTTACACAGGAGGAAGCCATTTTGCTCCCCCCCTACACTGGGGAAATTATTTTACAGAGCTGCAAAAGGGGAGGAGCGAATGCTCCCGATCACATGACCTGCCGACATCCTAGCAGAAGAAGTGTCAGAGGTCATGGACAGGGCAAGGGAGATGCACTCAGAGCCACAACAAGGGCAGCTGAAGAGCCGCATTCCACAGTTTGCCTACCCCTGCCCCAGGCAGCAGTCTAGGCCCCAGGCCAGCAAATTAATACTGTATTATTGTAAATTAAATTATTTTCTAATTAGAATCAATTATATTCATGTAGATTTTCTGTTTCATTTCTGTTCAGTTACATCACTTATCACCAGTTGCAAAAACTTGCCATTAATTTTTGCAACACAAGGCTAGGATCAGGGCCGGTTCGCCGTATGGGCGAACTGGGCGGTTGCCCAGGGCGCAGTTAGCAAG
>WMED01030410.1:0-10104 GCA_019650415.1 Pipa parva
AGGGGGTCCAACCCGTTACTAGCATGGTGTACCTAATAAAGTGGCCGGTGAGTGTAAATAAACTCATACTGGGCTTAATGAATAGTGGCTTGGAGTAGACTTGCTCTTCTTGTGCTGACCAGCATAATCAGAGAGTAGCAAATTTTATTTATAACATGCAGATTATTCAGTGATGTCCTCACAATAATGTACCTGCCAGAGTGTTATGGCGTTAAGGGCACCCATATAATAATGTCCCCTCTGCACTTACCACTTTGCGGTTCAGTAATGAGAGCCTTTTTCCCTGTTTGTGTAATTTGCACCTTTTAAGTATTATAAAAATCTAGATTATGAATTTAGGCCCAGTGGAGTCTTGGCATTGCAGTCATGTGGTCTTTATAAAGTGAGAAATGGCTGTTACTGAATAACAACAAATCACTATAACAAGATACATAAAGGAAAAAGGCAGGTGACCATAAGATAAAGAGACATGGGTACCATTTGACATTCTATCAGACCAGCTTTATGGTATTTGCAGGTGTCTGTTGTTTCCAAGTAAGAATTTACTGTAATATATTTTATTGAGTAGAGGAAGAAAACTATGATGTCTGCACAAAAGAAAGGAAGGATGCCAGTCTAATGTAGTGAGTTTACTTCAAAATAATGTCTTCAGTGCTCTGTATGCCATTTGGCAGAAGCTTCTGTTTAACCCTCAAACACTATTGCAGCTCAGAGTTTCCATTTTACTTAAAGTGTCTTGTGTCCTCCATTAGCAGCTTTTTTTTAGTTCTTGGAATATTCTTTATATTTAGGTCACATCATTGACCTTGTTTGTTACACATTACCCTTCATTGTGTGAGCTGGAAAAGACCTATAGTGAGCATGTTGGCAACTACCATATGTCATTCTTTCTGGATGAAGAGGAAATTACGGACAGTGGTAAGTACATTGCACTTAATATCACACTTTAAATAACAAATAGAAGTAGTCTGTGTTACATTTGTTAGTATTTGTTAAGGAAAATATAGTTTGTGTCAGGGGTGGTTGTGGCCCTATTGGCGCCCTGGCCGAACCGCTGCTTGACCTACTCCTCTCCCGCAACACCCCCCTTGCCCTGCATCCCCCACTCACCTCCAACAGCGTTTCAGCGACGCTCCTCCTCTAATGAGGTAAGTTGAATGTGACAGCGCTCCTTAGATGTTTGGGTCTTGCCGGCAACTGCTGAATACAGCAGACAAGACATGAAGCAGCCAAGGAGCACCGACACATTCAACTTACCTCATTAGAGGAGCTGCGTCGTTGGAGGTGAGTTTAGCGATGTGGGCGACAGCGCCCCTCAAATAGATAACGCCCTAGGCAGTCGCCCACATCGCCCATTGGTAGAACCGGCCCTGGTTTGTGTTCTTTTTTGACCATAGTATATTATTGTTGGTACAGTTTACCTACATTCTGTAATATCTCAGTAATCTTCACCCGGGGATATTTATAAAAGGCCAAAAGGTTTTTGATGACTTTTTGTCACATTTTAGTCACCAGAGAATAGTCTTCTAAATTACAAGTGTTTATTACATTCATTTTAGTGGCAAACAATTTCTGGCACATGTTGACTCTCTGTTGCCATATTTTCTATGGCTTTGGTTTTTGAGAAAAATGTCACCTGACACCAAATATGAACCCTGCCGTAAGCATCCGACTTTGTCACTTTCATTTGGTGAAGTTAAATCAACAAATTCACACCAGTATAGTTTGGTAAATTAGTTTGTCAATGTCTAATAAATACCCAAAGTGTTGTCATATTTGTAGGAGAATAGACACGAAGTGGAGCATAAATACGCCAATGGCAAAACTTTGCAAAGCTGACTTGTTAGGGGGAAGCATTTCAGCTAGTCATAGGCTGTGACTTTTGCATTCCTTAAAAAAATACTTTCAAGAAGTGCCTGTAATTGCCCTATATACCACTTTTCCAATGTTCAACTGTGCTGCAGGGTAGAGATGTGCAGGTGACCCTGGCTCTCTCCATGCTGCCAGTGATTTATATTAGTGCTGAATGGGTTAATCTCTTTAGTGCCGTGCTGCCCTTATGTGTCAGTTCAGGAAGGCACAACTAGAGAACCAACCATTATCCATATGTAGCTACAATGAATGTCTTTAAATTTCATTGTGAGGACATAAATTAGTATCAGAATTCTGTGGGGTTAATTCTTCTATCTCTTCCTCCACAGGAACTAATACTGTTCAGCAGCCTCAGTACGTTACATTTTTATACCAGATAACCAGAGGTGTCGCTGCAAGGAGTTATGGTTTAAATGTTGCTAAACTGGCAGATATCCCAGAGGAAGTAGTAGCAAAGGCAGCCTTAAAATCAAAAGCTCTTATGGAGCTGGTGGAAATGAAAAGGTGGGTACTATTATATGTAATGTCAAATGCACAAAAAAAAAAAAAATACAGAAAACCACATCTTGCCAGAGGATTTCACTGCCAGATACTGAATAAAATTACTGATATCCATTGATATAAAGTGCTGCACTGCCCTAAAAGGAATTTGGCTAGTTAACACATTGTCAACAAAACTATTGACCTTAAAAAAAAAAATCCCATTTTTCATAACTCCAACACAATGCAATTTTCTCTCGGTGGTACTAGCCCTTTAAGCTCCCAAGTTGCCTGTAAATAAACTGTGCTATAACTGTGCTATTGACACAATAAAGCACTGCATATTTATGTATGTATATTTTTATTTATAAAGTGGCACTAGGTTATGTAGTGCTGTACAGTCAAACAAATACAGTTACAATACAGACAAGGGAAGTAGTTAACAACAAACAACAAGTGAAGTATACTACAAGCATATAATCAAGAAAATACATTGCTCTTAGAGCCAGGCCATGATTGAGGGGGTTATTCACTAAAGTTTGAATTGTATAGGTGCGAATTCACCAGATAAAGACAGTCACAATTGGCTGCTACTGTCACAGTCGCGTCTTTATAATGAGACTTTATTATGGGTAAATTGTCGCAATCTTAACTTTAAAAAATTGTCACGACTTTACAATAGGGAAATTGTAGCAGATTTACTATGGTAATCTGCTGTTTGCGAATTCAACAGTCAAATTCGCACCTTAGTGAATAACCCCCTGAAACAAGAGGATGGAGGTCCCTGCCCCATAGAGCTTACAATCTAAATAGGAGGAGTATGTGTAAATATTTCCCCCATATTTTAAAGCTGTGAAATGACCTGAAGGAATTTTATATGGAGTAGAACTTCTAAACACATCTACCGTGTTTCCCCGATAGTAAGACACCCCAGAATGTAAGACGTAGTGGGGATTTTAGGGGGGCGGCCTATTGTAAGACATACCCCGAAAGTAAGACATAGTCTTACTTTCGGGGAAACACAGTACCTGCAACTCCTTGGCCTTCTGTCTCTTCAGTAGTGCTTAGCGCTAGAGCGTCTCTCCTCCCTCCTCCTGTAACTTCCTGTCAGCAGCAGGAAGTTACAGGAGGAGTGATGCTGTAGCGCTAAGCGCTACTGAAGAGACAGAAGAACAAGGAGCTGCAGGTAGGG
The DNA here is from genome assembly GCA_019650415.1 of Pipa parva. Lineage (NCBI taxonomy): Eukaryota > Metazoa > Chordata > Amphibia > Anura > Pipidae > Pipa > Pipa parva. The sequence continues at coordinate 3,545 of WMED01030410.1, forward strand.
AGAGCACAGCAGGTAGGGTCAGCAGAAGGGGGAAGGAGGGGGCAGCCGAGTGTATGGGGAGAGTGTGGGGGGGCAGCAGAGTGTGGGGGTGTGTGTGGGGGAAGCAGAATGTGGGAGAGGGGTGTGAGGGCAGCAGAGTGTGGGGGTGTGTGAGGGCAGCAGAGTGTATGGGGAGAGTGTGGGGGCAGCAGAGTGTGGGGGGGGGGCACTTTTTTTTTTCCAATATAAGACATACCATGAAAGTAAGACATAGTGGGACTTTTTGGGGTAAAAAGAATGTAAGACGCTGTCTTACTTTCGGGGAAACACGGTATGTAGTATTTACAAGGAATTGTGTTGAAGTGATCAGCTCTGCTTGAGTTTGTTTAGCCTTGAGTGAATAGATCTAACACTTCAAGCAGTCTGAAGAGCAATCATACTTATGTCTAGTAAAGAAGAGAAACACAAAAAAAAAACTAAACTGCTTAATGTAAAAACATTCCATTTTACGCAATGATGCCTTTATTTCACATTTAAATGATCACTATTTCAACTTTAACTAAGGTGCATACAATACATCTTAAAATAAAATATGCATGAACAAATAATTACATATTGAAGCAGTTTAGAAATATGAACATTGACAATTTGTAGGATATTTTTTTTGTAAGCTCAACAGGGCAGGGATCTCCAACCTTTTGTGTCAACTGGCCTAGCACTTAGGGGTAATTCAGGAAAGAGCGAACTTACCTGGCAATCCTTTGATTCACCTTGCCGAGACTGCACGCGGAGATCAGCGAATGCTTTAAATGTACTTCAGCGAGGCGACTCGAGTGGTCGCGAGGTGAGTCGAAGTACCTTTAAAGCGTTTGCTGATCTTTGCATGCAGGAGAGCAGGGAGCGCGCATACCAGTCTCGGCGAGGTGAATCAAAGGATCGCCAGGTAAGTTTGCTCTTTCCTGAATTACCCCCTTTAGTGTATCCTTGTGATATTATACTTGTGTTGCACAATGCACTTTTCCCATGTCTGTATTATGTCCATGGCAAGCAACTGGAAACACCCTTCCCAAAAACCAAGAAGTTACATTGAATCGAAGAGATGCTGAAGTTCCCATAGTGAGGTGATGACTGACAAGTGATATGATATCTTGTCTAAAAACCACTTATCTGGCTTTTCCAAGCAATATTATTTTCACCAGTATAGGTGATGCTGAAACAGCTTTGTCAAGCATAAGTGCTATACACTATGTGCCAAATTATTATGCAAATAATATTTTCTCATGTTTTCCAAAATTACCTGTATGAATTGCAGTCATTGTAATTTTCCAGTTATCAACTATTCAAGTATAATTGAAAGGTTTTTGAACAAACTGCCTATGATAACAGTATATTAAAAAAAAACAAAAAAACCTCCAAATGCCCTCAAATAGCATGTTCTAAATTATTATGCACAGCAGAGTTTTCAACCTTTTCACTTTTATTATGAACAAAAAAATGGTCATTTGTCAAATAATAAGCATTAGCAGGTTATTACAAACTGAAATCAAACAGTTTTCAAGTGAAAACTTTATTCTAGGTGATGTTACATTTGCACATAGGACCCCTTGTTTGAAAGGAGCTTCTGAACTCTCGTCCATTGAATTTGTCAGTTTTTGGATGGTTTCTGCTTCAGTTATTTTGCATGAGGACAGAATACCCTCCCAGAGCTGTTGCTTAGATGTGAACTGACTCCCACCATCATAGACACTCCTTTTGATGATGCTCCAGAAGTTCTCAATGGGGTTGAGGTCAGGGGAGCATGGGGCCACACCATAAGTTTGTCCCCTTTTATGCCCATAGCAGCCAGAGATGCAGATGTGTTATTTGCAGCATGAGACGGTGCATTATCATGCATGAAAATGATCTTGCTGCGGAATGCACTGTTCTTCTTTTTGAACCATGGCAGGAAGTGCTGTTTAAGAAACTTGACATACATTATGGAGTTCATCTTTACCCCTTCAGAGATCCTAAAGGGGCCGACAATATCTCTCATCATGATTCCAGCCCAAAACATTACTCCACCTCCTCCTTGTTGGCGCCATAGCTGTGTTTGCATCCTCTACTCCATCCATCTGGACATTGAGCGTTGCACAGCACTCATCGGTGAACAAAACAGTTTTGAAGTCAGTCTTCATGTATTGTTTGGCCCATTGGAGCCATTTCTGCTTGTGTGCAGTGGATAGAGGAGGTCGACAGGATGGCTTACTCACAGCTGCAAACCTCTGAAGGACCCTGCACCTTGTTGTTCGGGGGACGTTGGAGGCACCAGCAGCTTCAAAAACTTGTCTGCTGCTATGACAAGGCATTTTTGCAGCTGCTCTTTTAACCTGACGTACTTGGCTGTTGGAAAGAGTCCTCAATTTTCACTTATCAGCACACACACGTGTGTGCTGTGAATCAGCTACATACTTCTTGATTGTACGATGATCATGATGAAGTGTCTTGGCAATGTTGATTGTAGTCATGCCTTGACCTAAACACTCCACAATTTGTTGCTTCTCAGCAGCCAACACATCCTTTTCTTTCCCATTTTGGCTGAAAATGTAGGCTGCTTAATAATGTGAGACAGCCTTCTTAAGTAGTCTTGCCTTTAATTGGACACACCTGCCAAACTAATTAGCACAGGTGTCTGCAATTGCTTTCAGTGATATAAAGAGCCCTGACACACATCACCATCAATGAGTTTAACTGAGAAACAAAAAATTCTACCTTATCACTCATAAACATTTTTTGCATAATAATTTGGAACACAGTGTAAGTGACTAATAATACAGTGTTCGTGATTAAAAGAAATTCCATACCACTAGATATACAAGAAACTGATAAAATCATTAAACATGATCCCTTTGTGTCCATTGCTTCCTATTAGCTCAGATCAATAACATAGAAACATTTATAATAAGCAGAGCTCCCTGTTCCAGTTCTAGTATTGTGCATGTTGCTGGTTTGATTAGTATGCATCAGCTTGTGTTCAGACTGAAATTAAAACTAAGTGCTATGATTACATTGTTACAGATTATTCTATAAATACAAAATTCATTTTAGCAAAGATCATGATTGTATAGAAAGCATGTCATACATGGGAGGTTATCGAATCACCTCTATGGAATGAGGATCTAACAAAAGACAGCCGTGCTCTATCTAAATGTTACTAAATAGTAGCCAAAATGTTCATATAAAACATTTTTCAATCATCATAATATTATTATTATAAGTTTTTCTTTGGGGGCACACTAATGAAATGGCCTGCGCACTCTTATGATTATACATAAAATAATTATGGGTGTTTAAGGTTCATTTAAAGGATAAGTAAAGCCAGAAATGAAATAAATACATTATAAAATGTACCTGGCCCTAGGTGGGAAGTGATAACTTCCATAGGGAATATAGTAGCGATTCTGGAATTCCAAGGCAGCTTCACACAGCTATGAAGCAGCGTTCATGCTCTCCTTCCTGACTGACATCAGCTGTGCAGAATGGCGTCAACGTCGTCATGCCTACTCCAGGCATGCGCAGTGGTGATTTCACCGCTCAGATTTTGGTGAGTAACGTAGTACTTTTGGTGAATTCATCACTGTGCATGCCTGGAGTAGGTGTGATGACATTGATGCCACTCTGCACCGCCTTTGCCGGTCAGGAGGCGGAACCAGAACACAGCTTCATATCTGTGTGAAACTGCCTTGGAACTCCAGAATCTCTATCCATTCCCTATGGAAGTTAGCACTTCCCACCTAGGGCCAGGTACATTTTATAATGTATTCATTTCATTTCTGGCTTTACTTATCCTTTAAACTAAACTAACCAATGCAGAGGGTTAAGGGGTTAATTTAAATACCCCACAAGGGAATGCTGATAATGTTCAGCCATAAATCTAAGTAAACCAGCATATAACTGCTTTCTATTACAGAATGTGTTATGTAAAGGGAAAATGGCCATAATTTGCTTGTGTAGGTTTCTTATTACTCCCGATATTAGAAGCATTGTTCCATTAAGCTTTCATTGATTTGTTGTGTTTAGCATAAAATGAGCATTTGTCAAATCAAAATATCGCCTCAAAATATTTTTATGTAAGCATTTTAGGTTAGTAAACACCTAATAAGAACGTAACCAGATATTGCCTTGCAACAGGCTTAAAAGGATGTAAGAAAATGACACCGTGTGCCTTATTTTATCTGTTTTCTTAAATTGCTGTATTTTTCACTTTTTTCTTCTTAATATACTGCATCATATTGGGAAGCAAAGAATAACTTAAACTATAATAATGTGAGCTATGGGATTGCTTGCTAATTGACACAGACTTGTATTTTCAATATTTTTTTTTTAGAGAGAAGATCAAGGAATTTCAGAAATCTTGGACTGTCCATGGTATCAATGAACTAAAAGAGTGGTTAAGCTCAATAGAGTGAAGCAGGAAGATGCATGTAGTATTATCTATGTCTTGTGTTTTATGGGTACTGTTACAATATTACCCATTTAATAGCTATTTTATAGAGAACAATTATAGGCACATAAATACATAAAGATGAAAAGGTTTTTGTGATTTTTTTTTTTCTTGTAATAGCATTTATTTGCCTTAAAAAGTGACAAAACGCAATGTTTTAAGGTAGATTGGCTTTTTTGTTTTATAGAATAACTAGTCAAAAATGAATAGGCCTAATGCATAAGTGCGTTAATGGATTGTCATAACAAATATCTAGTAATGTTCAGTCATGTAATCATGTCGTTTGGTAACTTTTAGGTTTAAAAAAAATATGATATCTCTGTATATTTGTTTTAACATGATACATATAACACATTCATTAAGCTACAGATAAATGTAGTCTGCCACCACAATGAACAAGACAAATAAATACTTTATCACAGCTGAGTATAATTATTGCTTTTTGTTATGGAGAATGAAATGAATGAGTCACTTTTCTAAACAAGAAACGCTAATGAATGATGTCTTATAAACCTTATAACCTTTTATAAGGTTCTATTATGTGCTGACTTACATATAATATTATTGCATATATGCTAAAGATACAGGGGTAATTCACCAAAGAGCGAACTTACCCTGCGATCGTTTGATTCTGTATGCATATCCTGTTATGCACTCACTGATGTCCTGCATGCATAAAGGTCTTGGGCTAGGTTCACATTAGTGTATTGTGCACAGAGAATTTTTTTTTAATTCTCCGGCGAAAAGATGCCAGAGAAAATCCATAGAGGACAATGCTAATGGAAGAAAAGTGTTCACACTAGCGCTACATTGAGAGCATATTACACTAGAACGCTTCCTGCGCTATTTCTTTGAGTGAATTTTCATAGGCTTTTTTTCCCTGCCTTTTTTGCTATTACAAAATTAATGTCAGTGTGAAAACGCAGCCCATTTTTACTCTGTGTGTGATTGCAACTGTTAAATTCCTATCGAAACTAATATAGTCACATAAAATACACTGCGATCCATGTGCTCAAAGAAGTACCGTTCTAGCATAATACTCTCTCAAAGGAATGCTAGTGTGAACACGTTTCTTCCATTAGCATTGTTCTCTACGGATTTTCCCTGGCGTCTTTTCTCAGCATATTTTCACCGGAGAATTTTTTTTTTAAAAGAAAGCTGTGCACAATACGCTAATGTGAACCTAGCCTTACATATTGATAGATGCTGGCGAGTTTATAATGAGGGATATAGTTGAGTCATATTGCCTGAGTCAACACCCAGAGACACTGACTCCAAAATATCTCCGTACCTAGTAATGTGTTGTGTCTTGCTAGTAAGTAGGACATTACAGCAATAGTTTTTTTTATCAGAACTTTACTCACAGTTGTAACTTAGGCAATGAGTAAATCTGGATCTATTTGTTGTTTGACAGGTCAACTCAGGGTCTCTTCAACTCAACCAAAAGGTAATATTTATTATCGTCTATGAGTTTGCAGAAAGAGTTTACTATAGTCCTTTGCGGAATTTTGAATATTTATTACTACTGAGAGTAAGAAAGAAATGAATTGGCTATATTATAAGTAGTAAAGAGTTTGTCTTGCATTAATGAAAAATATGTGGGAAACCGTTTTATAGTCCCCTTGTGACCAATAATAACTGGTGTGTTAGCATGAGGAGAATATAATGAACAGAGATAGATAACCTAATGGGCCCGAGGGCCAAACATGGAGTTGTTGAAATTTTTTGAAGAGAATCTATAAAATTATTGTTTTCGGGTAAGAGCAATCTTGCAAATAAGCATCCTCACTAATGGAAAACTCAGTATGATTGGACATATCAACCTCAGCTTCCCCTGTTTGAGAGATTATCCTACAGAATTTTAATTCAAAGAGCCTAAGGGGATGATAAGGTTGCACCTTTCACCAACCACAATGGAGAGAAGGAGATTTAAAAATTTAGAATTGAAGTTTGTACTAGTAAGACTAAGAGGTTCTTACAGAATGGTGTTGAAAGGGATATCTGTGAATATTTCCGCACACTGAATTCAGTTTCCTGCATAGTCTATAGCAGTGATTTTCAACTAGTGTGCCGCGGCGCCTGGTCAGGTGTGCCGTGGGAA
>WMED01030413.1:0-10103 GCA_019650415.1 Pipa parva
CGAGTTTTCTTGAATTTCCTTTTTTCTGATATTGCAGCAACGCGTGATGGGTAAGCTAGTTAGCTATAAAATGGAAGACTCTGAAGGAAATTCATCAACAGGGGTTGAGTTTATTGAGACCTAGTAACCCACTCCATCCAAACAGAGGCTGGCTTCCATGATTCTTTTTCTAGAGAACTTTATCCAGTGACTGGTTCATGTAGGTTACTAGACCTCTTTAAATGATTGCCCTTGTTGATGAACTCTCCTTATGTGGAGTGCACTGATGTTCAGTGTTAACCATGTTATTTATCAAAAAACTTCCAATACTTTCTTTCATTCCTGTATTCTGTGGTTTTGTCAGCTGTAGTACTGTCATAACACACCAAATATGTCTATTTAACAGATCGTCATCTAAGACAGCAAATGTTCATGGTTACTCATCCTAATCTGCCCTAATATGTTTTACATGTATATTAATGTATAAAACTCAGAACTCATTTTATTTCAAAGCCTTAGAATTCATCCTGTTTAAGCCTTGCCTTTTTAATGCATTTAAAGTACAGAAAAAAATGGAATATTTTAACAAATGCTTATAACACATGATACATTCCTGAGAAACACATCATATAGTAGCAGCTGTGTAGTTTCCAGGTTTGAATTCCTGCAGTGATATAAAATTAGGCACAGGGAAAGTCATATATCTACATATGTTTGGATCCATGCCATAAATATAGAGAAAGATGCCTCTGTTCTTCTTCTGTTAACCTGTCAAACAAATCCATTCATGCTCTTGTAAAAGTGGAAGATACTTGCACCATTCTTTTTATTTACACTTCCAGATAATCCAAATTTTGGAATATACCACTTTGAGAATCCATGAGAGGGCCTCTCTATCCAAGTTTAGCAATTCTGCTAAACTTTATTTTTAAATAGTTGATTGTTTAAAATTATTATTGAAAGTAAAAATGTTAAGTATCATAGGTACCTGCTTAACAAGGTGGCGTCCATTTCTTTTATTGACACATCTAACTGCCTGTCCTTTATCACTAAACCATAGCCATTATCTTTTTCTAAATGTTATATCTGTATGTATGTATAATTTTATTTATAAAGCACCCCAAATTTATTTATTTACAAACAAACTTAGGTACAATCACAATAAGGCCACTGTTGGGTTGACATAGCGCAAACAGATGGAAAGTCCCCAAATCATTAGCAGAGTCCAACAAGATCGTTGTGTTTACTCTTTAGCACACTTCCAGGAGCCAGACTAATTGATGCCTCCCTTCCTGGCTCCTGGAAGTGTGCTAAAGAGTAAAAACAATGATCTTGTTGGAATCTCCTAATGATTTGGGGACTTTCCATCTGATTGCACTATGTCAGCCCAACAGTGGCCTTATTGCGATTGTTCCTAAGTTTGTTTGTGAGTACGTTTTTTCTTTTAATCCTTTATAATATTAAAACGTTATACACTTTGGAGGCTTTTTCTGTTTCCTTTCCATGGGCATATTTTTGAATAAGTCAGTACACAGAGGTAGAAGATGACCAAAACTGGAGACAGGCAGACTTAGCAGAGAACTCTCTGGGGAGTAATGGATACCAGCCGGCAAGACAAGAAGCACAAGGAAAAACAGGAATGATACAGGAGTTGGGATACAAGGATACAATGACTCAAGAATCAAGAAACAAGACCTATAATCAGGCAAATGACACAGCCAGCCAGCAGAGTATATATAAGGAGAGCCTAGTGGGGACTGGCTGGCAACCAGCTACCAGATGGGAGTAAATTCAAAGCACCTATGGAAGGTAGGAAAACAGGAGCAAGCAAGACTGGAATCAGGTACTAATAAACCAGCAAGGTGTGAAACCCCAGGCAGCTCTGTGGCAAAGATGTAAGATCACTGCCTGTGGACAGAACGTCAGTAGTTCAAATCCCTGGAGTGGCTGCTGTGTTACAAATTTACAACACTGTGTCTGCTGCTTTTTGCCTGCCTACTCATGTTCACTTCTCCATTAAAGGAAAGGCAGTAAAGTGACTAAGGAGAATTCATGTCTGTCTGAGCAAAGGAATGCAATTTTACTATGCCAAATTTGTAGTTGATGAATAACTCAAAAAAATATGATGTATAAAAAGTGGAGTCATGGTGTCTAAATTGTTTTGTCCTGCCTTCTTCAACTCTTTTAATGAAATAACCATTAGGTCCTCAGTAGCCATAACATTTTACAACTCCTGCTCCCCAGCTTGTGATTCCTTTTTAACATTATCAACCAGTAGGGTTCAAGGAGTTATCAACTGCTAGTTTCTATTTGCTTGTTGGGGTTTGTATAGAGTATAAAGTGTTCTCAATTATGTATCAATGTTTTGTGATATTTGACAAATGCATCATATGCCTGCCTCACTACAACCCTAAAGCAGATAGAGAAGCTCTTAAGTAAGTGTGTAGGAAAAGCAAATAGTTAACCTTGTAACAGGTTTCATTACCATTCCCATATCTCAGGCAAGTTTATCATAGTTAGTGTGCACAATAATTTGAGGTAAATTAATGGATGTAAGATTCCGTTGAAAAACTTTTACAGTCCTAAAGGGCAGATTTAGAGTAATTAGAGATGCTGTGCTTGTTATGTAGGTATGAAAAATAAAGGGTTTTGTATTTCTTTATATATTATTCTAAAGTAATCAGATCGGCTTTGGTAGGGTTCTTCAATCTTCAATCTTCTTGAATCTTCAAGTCTCCCAGAGGAAATTATTTACTACCAAATAGTCTTGTTGCGATAATGAACCTTGTCAATGTGGAGCATAGTGTGATGGACATATTTATGGACCTTATATCTTTACTCAATGGACATATCCATGGACCTTATATTTATCCAATATATTTATTCAATATCTATATAGACTTATATGTTCGCTTTATAGATTACCATGGACTTTTAGGCTCATAATGAAGTATACCTTTAAGGCCTAACCTTAGCTCTATAATATTACTCAAGCAATATAACCTTGGCATTTAAGCAATGTTTTTGTCTGCGTAGAGATAGATAGCAAACAGTGAACCTTGATATTTCTAAGGAATTTGGGTAGTCAGCGCCTGTCTCAAGGTGCCTGAGAAACCGTTTCCTGTAGCATTCCCAAAACATTCACTATATGTTCCCACCACATGTATGTTTAATCTGCTTAGCCAATCAGCGTCTAGTTTCATTTCTGTATGATCAGATACTTTTGAGTTAACAACTGTGTTATAAATTATGGTAACGTCCCATAATACTTCAGAAAGGCTTTTACAGAGATAACAGACTGGCGTGTGTTATTGTTTTGTCAGGCCTCTCTCTTTGTGAGCATTCGTAAATAATCAATACTTCCAATTCGGAGCCCAATAATGGAAAGATGTAAGTGTCAGAATTTCCCTGACAATAGTTTTAGTTAAATGCTCATTGTGTTGTCTGCTGTCAGCAATAAAATAATAGTAATGTCTGGCATTTTAAAATAGCAAAAAACCCCACCCAGTATACCAGAATTAATCTCACTTTATAAATATTTTGATCACGGCATACACAGATGTCTTCAAACTGCAGAAAACAAAAAAATGGCCGCTGACAATCCCTTTAAAACAAGTGCTGGGTGCCAGGAGCAGAGAGACAAATTTGAAACCAATTTGTAATGAAAGAAATTCTCCGGCACTCCAAAGTGAAAAAATTAAAAGTTGCTATTTTATTCTGACTCCATAGTCAAAGAACATAAAAACAAGTAGTACACGTCAAAGGGCCTACGCGTTTCATGCGCAGCACTTATTCACTTGTCTTCAAACTGCAGTCAGACTTTTATACACTACATCTGACTAAGCTATAGAGTGGCGGTGTGGTAGCTTATTGACTAGCACTGCTACCTTGCAGCCCTGGGTCAGGGATTCAATTCCATCCTGGATGTCATCTGCATGGAGTTTGCAAATTCTTGCGTAGGTTTCCTCCCACAATCCAAGACATATTAGGTCAATTAAAGTCTTGATTAAATTTTCCCTATTCTATGTTTATCTGTTTCTGTGTGTGTGACTGAACAGGGAAATTGGATTGTAAGAGTCTCAGGGCATGGACTGAAGTAAACGAGCAATCTCTGTAAAGTGCTGCAGAAGATGTCAGTGCTATACAAACAGGAATTAGTATCAGCTCAAAAAGTAGTCCAACAAGTGAAACAATGTCGTGATGCAGTGCTACATCCTGTATAAGTTCAAACAGTCTAAGCCAGCGGTTCTCAACCTGTGGGTCGCGACCCCGGCGGGGGTTGCGAGGCCGTCCCACTGGAGTCGAGAACTGCGCCGACTCCCGTAAGCACCCGCAGGAACCCTTCTTATAAGGGTTCCTGCGGGTGACGTCGGCAGTAAACGTCATCACGTGACGCGCGACGTGATGACGTTTCGGCCACAACGTCATCACGTGATGCGCAGCGTGATAACGTTTCGGCCGAACGTCACCACGTGACGCACGTACGTGATGACGTTCGGCCGAAACGTCATCACGCCGTGCGGTGACGTCACAGGGGGTTGCGATCTCAACAAGGTTGAGAACCGCTGGTCTAAGCAGATCTAGAAAAAGAAAATAAAAAGATTTTTAGGATTTTAAGGCTTTCAGAAGCTGAAGCGGTGAAAAGAAACGTAACACTGCATTCTGCAGGATGAGAAGTACTGTCTACCTTTGCCAAAATGAAATGTGGCTTAGTCTCAACTGGAAAAAAAATCAGTACAGATAGAATTTATATTTACATTTGTGTATGAAAAATTAAATTAATAAATGTTATTTAAACTTTCAGCAAAACATAAATAACTGAATAATAAAGAAAGTAGAAAGAAAATAAGGACAGATTTTTTTCAGACATACCATTTGTTTTTTAACCACTATCTAGAAGGTTACAGGTACTGTATAACTGAAGCCATCTTTGCTCAGCAATTCATTGACTCAAGGCCAAGCAGAAACATAATGGATTTTATTAACTGACTCTAAATTCAAAAAAGTCTCCTGAGTGCTTATACAGTACCCATGTGATAGGGATCTAAAAGGTCATATTAGACATTGTATATAGAGATTATATTTTCTGAATGTCACAATTATATTGACTGTAGATTTATTGGGATGTTGCAATGATCTCATCATGCAATGCAAAGCTTTAAAAATTGTAACCATGTTCATTTCTATGTACTTGGCCTAACCTTCTTGCAAATACTTCACTTTTCGTAGCAGAATTAATGGACTTAGAGTGAATTTGGTAAATAATAATATCTACATAAATGCAGAGAAGCATTCTGGTTAGCACAGTAGACTATTATTAATAAAGATAAGCAATGACAAGTACTATTTTGTGACTGAGAAAACGGCTTTCTTTATACGAGAAGCTCAGACCCTATAAGACTCCTGTGTCTATGGTGCTAATCTTTTAGAGGACTAGTAACACCAAGAAAACCAAATTGCTAATTGGATTGGCATTGTAGTTATTCCTAGGCAGTAGCCTTTGCAGAACCTGTAGAAATGTCAGTCTCATTCCTGATTCTTATTGGTTTATGTGGTTTCTGTTTCTGCTGATTGCAGTAAATCTGGGCTTTCTGGGGCACCTCAGTAATGTGTAATGTTCCATAAGTATGGAGGTTTATTTACTTTACAGATAAAAGATGGCTGCAAACCACAGTGAATAAAATCAAAATCAAGACTTCAACTTCAAAGATAACATTTTAACCTGTACTATGTTGGAATAATAGCCATGCCCAATCAAAATGGGAAGGAACTTTTCACTAATGCGGACTATTTACTCTAATGGAAAAATAGATGTTCAGAAGATCACCTACTCAGCAAGGTTATAGATGTCTATTTGGTATTTCACATCAACTCCCTCACTGACAAGGACATTAGACTAGCCAGAGCCATTACAAAGTGTAATGTTATACAGGCAATGGTATTCTCAGGTGACCCTTTTCTACTTCACATACCCCTACTATAACAGCTTCCATGTCACTTGGCCCCCTCCCCTCCTTACTTTATATGTAAGGGCAGGTAGCATTGGGAAGGTGGGTAAGTGTTGGTAAGAGGCAGTGATGGTTGGTGGAGTATTTATAGGTCATTCAGACAATATGGCTAATATGCAGATATTAGTTAAAATCTCTAGTTCTTATTAAACACAGTCCGTGTACTCATAACACTATGTTAGGCACAAATTGCTTTGTCTGTTGTGACTTTAGTCACAGAAGAGTAATGATCTGAACAGGCCTGTGACCTGATGCGTTGATGTATGCTCAGAAAACAATTGATCATTAAAAAAATGGAAACTGAGGGTAAGATACTCCTCTGGCATCATTACTTAAGGTCATCCCAGCTTAACATTTCAGCAACATGTATGGATATACAAGTCATAGTTTAAATGTTTACTGTATATATTGATATGATTTTATTTAGCTTTTTTATTAGTGAAAGCATGTGGTGGTGTGGAGAGACGTGCTAAGCAGAGAAAAATATCAAATTTGATCCAGAGGGAATCCTAGGAAAAGGAAGGTAGTAGTAGGCAGTACCTAGAAAAGGAATTAATGTTCATGGCAATGCTAGATACTAAGTATAGAATACTCCTTAAATCAGGGGAGATTCCACCTGGCACACTAGCTTCCATGCTTCATAGGCTCTCCTTAACTTATCACTGTGTTCTCTAGTGATGCCATAATCCTGGATTAACCATGATCTAAGATGTTATTAACATCCATTACCTGGATGTTAATATAATGCAACCAGTAATGAAGAGCTCTGAAGAAGTTTTAGCATAGTGTGTAGCATAAAAAAGGTTTAGGCCATATTAGACCAATTGAATAGTAAGAAAGCTGAGTACTGTAGTATTATATAATACTTTATTTGGACTAACAGTTCATTGTATAAGACAAGCTTTCGAGAGATATTCCCTCTTCATCAGGTGAGAGCAGTACTGCTCTTGGGATTTCGCTCAGTGGTAGACATTTATCACACAAATGTAACAAACTCATACAATTATTTGCATTTTTTTTAGAGAAAACATTTAACAAAACAATCTCAACTGGCTCAGTTAATGAAACACAGCATTATATAGCACATCATAACACCAGCATTTATAACTTAGTGAACATAAACTATTATATGTACTAATAGCACCGTTGAACAGGGGTATTTACAGATATAAAATTGTTCATTTTTAGCAAATGGGAAACCTGATAAGCATATTTTTTTATAGATTACAGCAAAGCCAACTTTATAAATGTTTTCAAATGTCTATGAATTGCTAAGAAACATAATATTCCTAAGTTGCAAAAATGTCAGTAGCATGAAGTTGTTTTAAAAAAGAAGGCACATTGTATTATCTTTTAGTATAAATATCAGGTCATAGGCAGGGGTTTACTTTTCTACATACTTGGTCAGTGACATATTCTTTTAATTTATTTGTTCCTCTTAAATCCTGTGTTTTATTTAATTCATATGTTTTAGTTACACAGATTCACATAGTGTGCTTTGCTAACCTCTAGGGGGCTCTCTTGGTTAAGATAGGAGGTGTTGTTAGTTTTGAGTTACTGAAGTTACTGGAAGTAATGTGGTGTATTGTATTATCCAAAGAAGATACCTCCACAGCACTGCTGGGTTCTAGCTCACTGAGGAGTGAGTTAAACCTAGTTTCAAGTCAACTATAAGTGACATCTAAATGATATGAAGATTTTTTTTTGCCCTTAAGACACTCACTTAACCTACTTGTTTTGAAGACAATCATGGGTAATTCAGGAACGATCGAAGTACCCTTGCGAAGCTTCTCATCACTTCACCGAGACGGGTACGCGCTCACTAGTCTCCTGCACTCGGAGATCAGTGAACGCTGTAAAGGTACTTCGGCGAGATAAGGCGACTCGAGTGGTCGCGAGGTGAGCCGAAGTACCTTTAAAGTGTTCGCTGATCTCCACTAGCCTGCAAACTGTAATATGACTAATCCAGTTTGATGAAAGGTGACACCTTACTACATCTCCACTGAAAACTGTAAACTGTCTATGATAGCATAATTTCCTTACTAGAAAATTTATAATGGTCCTTTACATACATGTTTTGCTGCTTCTAGATAAGGTTAGTATCCCTGCTGGACACTCTTCCAGGTATCCTTTTCTTAGATTACACTTATCAGGTGGCACCTTCAGTTTTACTTGTGTAAAAGCTCTCTTTTGCTACATATATATCCAAAACAAACATCCAGGTCTGAATCAACAAAAAACAGGGTCTAAGTTGCAAGTAACCTTTTGGGCATTCTTACTTTAAGCAATGATAAAATATCTCTTGGAATATTCAAACGTAAAATGTTATCGCTTTTACAAAACAGGAATGAGATAATTACATCACAGGATTCTTCTACATTCCTAACAGGACATTCCAAAAGCTGATGGGGAATGAGACATAACCTACCTAAGTATTTTAGATGGGAACTACCACTTATATTCACATCAAATGGTAATTTGAAAAAGGCTCATGGAAAGCAATTTCTTTAGGCAGCAAAAAAAAAAAATCTTTATTGAGCAAAAGTCATCTGCAAAATTTCTGATAACACAGGAAACATATCTGCTCTACTCAGTGCTTCCTCTGCTGGATTTTTTTACTGCACTCTCAGGTTTCGAGAACATAAAAGAGAATTCCTTCACTTTACTCACAGAGAGTAATGCATTGTTCATTTTTAGAACTCACAGGCAAAGGCTAAATCTGGTCCCATCATGGGGTCTCCTATCTCACAAGGAGGCACTGAGACATAATCCACCTGGGGAAAGCAGCCTAAGGCTGGACTACACATACAGAAATCCTTGTTACCAGTAATATGTAAGCAGGGGATATATTGTACAATATCCCCATAAGGATTATCCAGTCTGCATTTTTAAAATTCAATGAGATAAGCACAGTAAAGAGTAAATTCTACTGATTCTACTGACTTTTAGAATAAAATGAATAATGAAGCAATACAAGTTAAAAAAATTGACTTACCGGTAATTATTTTGTAAAATGAGTGCTTTGTGTGCCTAGCCAGTTAGATTGTCCCATGAGAACAGTGTTGCTTGATCGCCATTGATTAGTTAAGTTATAATAGGGTTGTCCATAAAACAGTTTTGCTAACCCTACAAACAAGTGGTAAGTCATCGTACAGATTTAATAAAAGATGATTTACCTATAACTTAATGGAATATGAAAGATCTCTGAAAGTTACCTATCGGTGGTGTTGTTATCATATTTTTCAGTGGCTCAATTTGTGCTAAAAACTATATGATTTTGGATAATGCTCTACCCTTGAATGCTGGGAAGTGATGCTAGAGACGTAGGCTGTACCATTTTGCTGGATAAGGTAAGAGATGTAGAGGTGTATATAGAAATAAATGCTACCCTGCAAGATGAAGTATTATGTTAGTGCCCAGAATAAATGAAACCCTAAGATGGTTATTGACTAAAGTCCAAATTGTCGTGTAAAGGTGTGAATTTTTCAGCACGCTACCCAATAGATGGATACTGTCGCTCACGACTTCATTATGGGAATATTGTTGAAGTTGCGGATTTGCTATGGGAATTCACTGTTTAGTCAATGAGCAGTAGAGAATCAGGGCGTAGCAACCAGAAGTGATAAGAATTCACTTCACTAATCGAATTCTCACTTTAGTCAATAACCCCCTTAGTATGAGTCTTTTTACTTTCCAGTGTTTAGCTTTAGAGTTAGGTGACTAGCTCTTCCTTTTTACTGCATACCTATTAAAATATAACAAGAGTTTCAGGGGAGTAAATGTATGCATGTTTAATTTTATTTATAAAACGCCACAAATTTACGCAGCGCTGTACGGTTCAGCAATACAAATATAATACAGATAAAGAGAAAGTGCATTATACAATACAAGTATAATATCACAAGTATACTTCACTTTAAATGCTAGGTTGTGGTTAACACAAGAGGTTGGAGGTCCCTGCCCCATAGAGCTTACAATCTAAAATGGTTAGAAAGGTGAACTGGATAGTTGAAGGTAAACAAAGAATATGGTACATAGCTTTTTATTGCTGTAATATGCTCATTACAGCATAAAACAATACAGTGTATCTGTAAGGATTAATACTTACCTGCACCA
>WMED01030414.1:0-10102 GCA_019650415.1 Pipa parva
ACTATACTACTATACAACTACCATACTACTATACTACTATACTACTATACAACTACTATACTACTATACAAGAAACCATGCCAAATCGCTTGTTTGTTAAGGGAATCTGCCACTTAATAAATAAGGAGATGGGAATTCGTGACTATCGCAGGGTCGTGACCCAGTTCTCACTTTTATGAATAAGCCTCACATTGTGTCAAATTCACTTCATCAGGCAAAATCTGAGGATGTCAGGAATTCACCATTTAAAGAAGAGAATATTTTATTTGCAATGCAGGAAGAAGTCATTTGAAAAGTGGACAAGGGACTGCACTAGCAGATTTTCAAAAGGAATACTGGTATTAATGCATATGCATTGTATTATAGATTGAAAATAAAAGTAGCAGATGTTAACTTCCTTATAAAGAATATATATGTTAGTGCGTAATTCAGTTCTACTGAAGTTAATATAATGTTATTAGGATCCTAAAACAAAAATATTACCCACTGTCTCTGCAGTGCTGATTCAGAAACGAACCCTATGAACAAACTTCTTTACGCAAATTGGAAACTGAATAAAATGGGATATTTGACTTATTCTGCTTCAGCCAGTACCCAGATCTGCATATCTGTGTTTTCAACACCCATAATTATGTAATGCCAGCTGCAGTCATTAAACTGTAATTTTATAACCAACAAATTAAGAGAGAATGTTAAAAAAAAAATTCAACTCTGCAGGCATTTTCAGAATATCGTTACATATGGATGAACATATTTTGAAGTGCTAAAATACATCTGTAAATATTTTTGGCACAAGAGATATTTTTGTAAATTAAACTAAATACCCTATATACCAGTGGTTATTGGGCTTATTCACATTAAACCAGCGTTAGAAAGGTCTGTGTAATATAGTAATGTTGATCCTGTAAAACCATAAAACATCTGTGCTAAGGGTGAGAGGCAGATTTCATAAAGCAGTGTAAAATGCACCTGTGCTGTTTTTATTTTACAGTTACACATTCTAAATTATTAGGTTGCTCCGTATTCAATTTGGAAAGAGGTTATTGATTTAGAAAAAGTAACTGGTTGCAAATGAGTTTGATCTCACACAATCTGCAGCCTAAGATTTGGCCAACTGATTGAGCATCACATTTACAAATATAGAGCCTAAGACTATATATTTTAGTTTATTTGGAACCATCAATACTAGAGTTCCATCATCTGAGTGTTTACTTTACCATCATTTTGGTTCTTCTGCTATGAGAAAAGTGATGGGTAAAATTGTATAAATTCAAGTGACTCTTTATAAAACACATTAACATGTTGATGGGTCATGATTTGCCCATAAAGTCAACTGATGAGGTTAATTTACATACACTTATAGTGGAAGCAGGTGGTACATCTGGTCTGAATGCTCAAAGTGTTCAGCTCAAAACTAATGACTGATCTGATATGATGACTTAGCTCCCCATAGCATTGCCAAAATTATTACTTTGGGTTAGAACTATGGTCACTTCAGGCATTTCTCATACTTCTCAAAATTGGTTTAGACAACCTTTCCTGTCAGGCTTTGTAAGATAGTCCCATCTGTGTACAAGATGAGAATAATCTCTCTGTGGAAGATACTTAGTACCAAGAGGCAGCTTCCCATATAGATGATACCTGCAAAAAATCTCCAAATATTTACTGTGTCTTAGTCAAGGTGTAGGATATCAAATATGGAAACCGGCACTCCCAGAAGTAAAAGCAAGAAAAGTTTATTGCTTCATGTTAAAAACAGTGTGCATCATGGTAGATAAAAGTTAGGCATGTATGATGGCACCCCGTAACGCGTTTCGTGCATTAGGGCACTTAATCATAGGTCTACACTGTTTTTAACATGAAGCAATAAACTTTTCTTGCTTTTACTTCTGGGAGTGCCGGTTTCCATATTTGAAATGCTCATGAAACGGCTTTCTATCCAACCTGAGCACCCCATGCTTTACTACCTTTTTGACTGAGGCGGACACACCCAGGGATTTGCAGCACCTACAACCACACAGCAAGGTGTAGGATATGTTGCAGGTCCTTGAAGGCCAGTGTACAGTAGTCAGGACCATTGGGATTATCACCCACTCCACCAAAGAGGTTAGAGAACTAGTCACAAACCCAGGACTTAAGCCACCTGACAATCCTAAGATATCATTGAAGCACCTACAGTCCCAACCTTTGAGACCCTATAACTTTTAACCACCAGAACCACTAGACAAATGCACCCCCAAATAAGCACCTATCCTGGTGTGCCTACACGGAAGGACCCATGTTATAATTGTAGTCATATCAACCATTCCCTTGTACTGAACTATTTTTTATAGTGTTAATATAACAGTTGGGGCATATTTACTAAGAGGTGAAGTGCATCAAAAAGCATTTCACCACAGCAGTTTTTAGCCTTTAAGCACATTTTACTATTTTAACGTCTATTTTCCGCAACAAAAACTTAATACTTTCCATTCTATTCTCTCAAAAAACTGTTGATTCCAAAATGGTTAAATTACATCTGGGTTTTTTTTGGTTTTCTTTTCCTAACTGTATCCTTGTATCCTTATTCATTTTATGTAAAAACTATGACAAACAAGAGAATATCAAACAAATGAAAAAAAAAAAGTATGTGTGTGTGGGGGGGGGGGGACTGATAGTAAACCAAGAGCTGATTAGTAATGTAAGAGCGAATTTTACAGGAATATTCAAAACAAAAAAAATGTTTGCTTATTAAATTATTATGTTTCAGCCACTGGTAAATAGAAGTGTACAGAACAGTAATAGATTTCTCTTGAAATTCCAATGCTTATATAGAGAAACGAGAGTGAGATATCTATCACACAGCAAGGTTCTAATACTGGAGATCTGCAACATATATCCTCAGGCTTCCCATTATATAGGATTTATATAATGAACACATATTCTTATATGCCCAGTAAATTATTACATCATCAATAAACAGATAGCTTGTAATCTCCTACCCATGGGGCAGAGGCATTGTTGCCAGTGATTGTAACCCGTTAAAATCATTGCTCAGAAATGACTTTAGAATTAAACACAATTTTTCAGGTTTTATGTTTCATTGATTCGGTGTAATTCTTTCCTCACCAGCACATTGTACATTTATTTCCCACTGCAGAAGACAATGCAATGAAATAAGCACTGGGAAATAAGATGGTAACTGCGTCAGATGAGAGTAAGCTGTCATTTTTCTTTCCCCATGCATTTTATTTCCTATTTAATCACAAATGTTCACTTTTTCGGTGGACTACTGTAACGGTATAGCTGGCATTAGATACTGAAATGTCCCATCAGCCTACATATCCCATGAACCTTGGCTAAACCCTTATCCCAGGGAATAGGCCCCGCTTACATATCGAGGTGGTATACACTTGGAGAATCATTACAAATATACAGGTCGCCAGTAGTTCTTATGGAAAACATCAAAACATTTATTGAAAAGAACAGCAGCATAATAGTACAGTGATCATCAATATACATGTCCTCATTTGCACATATATCATGATATAGTACATTAGGCAAGTACAAGCCATCTCATAGCACTTAAAGCACACATAACAGGGATGATAATACAGGATACAATATACTTACCACCAGGCAGTCCACAACCCTCAGAGACATACACAGATCCTCAGAGGTGATACAGGATGTAACAGACCCCAAATCAACCATGGGCTGGACTTCTCAGGGACCTTCTTCGAGTGGGGCTCACCCTAGTCCCTACACCTGTCCTACAAAACATCCTAACTGTGTACTCCAACATGTGGTCAGGCATGCACTAGGCCCTCTAAGCCACTAGACTCCTGGTGGGGTCAATTGCTACCCAGGTATATAGTCCCTACCCTGTCACTCTCACTCCCTAAGGTGAAGTAACATTAGGCAGTACCATCCTGAGCTCCCTGTGTTGCCCTCCACCAGGCATGGTAGAAGCAGAGTACTGGTCCTGCAGGACTCTCAGTAAAAGACAAGGAACACACCCAAACATGCCCTTATATTAACCTTCAAGTAGATCCTGATTGGATACTTAATTTGCTGGGCAGGCTATAGCTAGGCACAGAAGTTTCTGGAACATTCCATGCAATACTAATGCAAGTATCTCTTAAAGAAGAAGTCTGGGCTCATTAATTTTGTGGGTGATTGTTAAGGGGGGCTGAAATACTCATCGCTGCGCTCCATCTCCCATCGCTGCTCCCTGCTTGCCTTAGCACTGATATTCAACCCTTCTCAGTGCAGGTTACGATCCTCTTCACTTCCTGTTCCTGTTAAATTTTGTCTAGTTGAAATCTGATGTAATTCTGCTACTGTGCATGCTCAACTTGCTGAAATTCTTAATTTATTCTTAATTTGAAGGGTTGTTAAAAAAAATAAAAATAGTTACATGCACTCTAAAAACAAAGGGCTCATACAGAAGCATAGGGTAAGATGGTTTCAGAACAGACTGACATTTTTACATATCAAGTATATGATAATTAAGCAAAATGGATAACTTTGTCTATCACCATTATTAAGTGAAACTGCCATTTTCCCTACACCCCTTTTAAAGGGCAAACTTAAAAGAAGTGCTCACTGCAACTGGAAGGTGCATTTTCTGGTTTATTGGCAGAGCCGGCACTGTTTATTGGCATGTAGGAAAAGACAATGTTTTGATCACACAAGCCTTCATCAGGTTGAGCAGCTATCATTTTGTATATAATCTAATAAATGATTTGTAATCTCTTCTAAAGGAGAACTAAATGTGTTACAAGGACAGTAATCAGATAAAGCCACATGTCAAAACCAGTATTAATAAGAAAAGGTTCACTGATATGACATTTAGTAAAAATATAAATATTTGCTAAAAACAGATTTTGCACATTTACCTTTCTCTCTTACAGGTGCTACCAAAACCCCTCATTCCAGGCAACTGTTAGCATTTCATTGTAAAACGTGTGCTCCAAATGTAAGTTAGAGATAGTAAGGGCAATAGCTTTTAGCCTCGGGTTACTATATATATTAGTAATAAGTCAGCTATGTGCAGGTGTTCTAATTTAGATTTTATTGAATGCTAACATTCCATGCATTACGCAGAGTTGCGAGTCCCTTTGCAAATGGAACAACCCACTTCATTTTTTTCTTTAAATAAAGTACAGATGGTGGATACTAAATTATGTTTGTTTTTTTTACTTTGGTGGATTACCATAATTTTGCAGGTAATAAATCTTTGGTATACCTTAAGTAGACTTTAAAATGGATTAAACATGAAGCAGGGTGCCTCTGGGCCGAAGGTTTAAAGTTGTCAGACTAGAGCTAAGAATTAGATTTTTTGCATGTCCTTTCTTCTCCAGGGAGATGGCCACCTAAGGTTGTAATTTAAGGTATTTGACTGGAGGAGTAGCACTGACAGTCTTGGCTGCAGAGGTTTATTTAAAACTATTTGTTTTACCAAAACAGTCTTTGTGAATAAAATCCTGGGCCACACATGATTAAGGACAATATTCATTATGTGAACTGTAAGCTCCACCAATGTGGTTGGTTACTGATGGTACTTGGTGATGTGACTCATAGCATTTGTTGCAGCAAATTAAATCAGTAAATAGTTAAATTCCATCTTTTAGTATCTACCACTGATAAAACTGCTGCTTGGGAAACCCAAACAGCAGCATGACATGTACCCTTGCTGTATTGCAATGCATAATCAAGGAAATTGGGGCACCTAACTCTATTAATGCACAGGGGTCCTAAAGAGTTTTGGTTCCTCACTACTTGGCTCTGCTTCTCCAGCCCCAGTCAGGTAAATAGGCTACCGGAAGCTGTACAAGGGTAATTTATATTTTTAAAATGAATTGGGCAGTGCGGTGGCTCAGTGGTTAGTAATGCTGCCTTGCAGCGCTGGGTTCTGGATTTAATTGCACTCTGGACTTCATCTGTATGGAGTTTCTATGTACTCCCCACACCTGCGTGGGTTTCCTCCAGGCACTCCAGTTTCCTCCCACAATCCAAAAACGTGTGTGTGACTAAATATGGAATCTAGATTGTAAGCTCCATGGGGTAGGGACTGAAGTGAATGATGAATCTCTGTAAAACGCGGCGTAATATAGTAGTGATATATAAATACGTACATTGCTTTTAAAAATATGTCTGGTAGATAAGTGTAGTTATATTAGCAAAATGAACTTGTTTAACTGAAAAAATCAGCATAGGGTAAAGCAACGAAAGGATCACTCTGTGTGTGGTACATTAGAAGCTGGAAAATGTCATATTTTTACTGATTGTTCATGATTACGTGGTTACTGACTAGAGATGAGGGGTTTGGATTCGAATTATTTTGAACAAATCTGACATTGCTAATCCCAGGCAGGTTCGAATTTCTTTGGAATAAGTCATAAGAGACAAACTGAAAGAATATTAACCAAACTTAGGTTTTTATTCTGGATTGCTTTTTTTTTTCACAAACAGCAAGTTAAAAAAGTTGAAAAACAAAATTTAGGAACGAATAGGGAAAGTAACCAGCAAATCTGCAACAAAGCATCCAAAAACAGAATAAACAGCGACAAAAAATTAAACCAGCTAACAGAAATACACAGCGAACACCACTGCAACTGCCTGCAATTGTGGGAAGTGAGGTGCATGTGCAACAGGAGGGGGTCTTTCAAACCCCTTCCTTCTACCACCATTACATAGTATATGGAATAACTTCAGCTAATGGGGGCTGACCCATACTGCTAAGCTAGTGGGGCTAAGGTCAGTACCCTGAAGGGTGTCAAAGATTTGTGGGCATCATAAAATAAATAAAATAATTGTTTTTTCTTCCCTATCTGAATTTAACCTGGGATGAGGGCTCTAAAGTACATCTGGATCTTTCCCCCCTTCCATAAACTCCCAACTCCCATTGCATGTGGAGTGAAGGGTCACAAGTGAGACCCACCCTCAGAAAGTGTTGGGGTAAGAATCCTTATGCACCCAAAGTTAAAAACTAAAATAAAAAAAATGTATTGTCTTCTCCTCTGAGTTCTGGATCTGGGTTCTGATAAAGCTGTTGAATCTCCACCTTCTTCCACTTCACCAGCACCACCACAACTGACTGCAATCAAGTTTCCCGGCAATTTATATAACTTTGGCTCCTACCTGACAGAACTGCACAATACAGACATATGGTACAGTTTCCTTTCAGGTAGGATCCCTGGCTATATAAATAATTATATTTATGATATTATTATTACTGTGGACACACTGTAATTTCACTAATATGCATGTTTGTATTATTTAGTGACAATAATCTAATCTAATTAATAGACTGTGCCAGTAAAGGGCTAAGGCCAGGGACACATTAGAGTACTGTATATGTGCACGCATGGGCCAATCATTTTAAATAAAAAAATTGCATTGTGAAAATACACCAACATATTTACACTGGCGTATTTCTGAGACGCATTTTATATATAAGCAATAGCACTTACGCCTCGCTTCCCTGTGTGATCGCTGTCGTTCAATTCCTATTGATCACTAATCCTGGCGCAATCGTTCCTATCCATACATTTGAAAAAAATGCAACATAAATCTTTCCAGCGCACGTTCCTCTTTGTGAAACACAAGTGTGACATTGTATGTGTATTGGTCATTCATTACTTTTAATTTTTTTTGCAACGCGTATTTTTGCCATTTTTTTCTATATAAATGGCTTGCACTTATATGCCAGTGTAATCCTGGCCTAAAACTATTTTTTGTTACTGTAGTTGTCCAAAAACCAACATTTTTACTGTCAATATATTTCAGTTTTCCAGTTATTGCCTCTTGAATTTCTTGCGTGGCTCTCTCAATATTAGGGACTTGCTCAGTAGAGTTCCTCCTGCAGTTGAAATCTTATTGATATTAAAAAGCTGGTTGTGTTATTTTTTTATTTTTTAAATAAACACTGAACAGACTGCATTTACACCACAGGAGAGATGGAGATAATTATAACAATCTTTTAAATGTTACTCTGCTCTGAGTGAAGGTTTCTCTACTGGCAGATTATAACAGCAAGGCGTAATAATTCCCTAGCTATTAGCAGGAGAAAAAAAAAGGAATAACAATGATATATTAAACACGTTGGCTTCGGGATAAGTAATCGACTATAAAAATGGTAGAAAACTTTAGATCTCCTTTAACAGTTTTTCTACACAGGCTGTTTTGGTTTGTGTAAATTGCGCAGAGAAAATTAAATCCATTATAAATTCCAGATGATTTTAAACAGTGTCCAGTGGTTAAAGAAAGATAAAAGATATAGAATCATTTGTTTCTTGCAATTTATAAAATAATCAGATTATCCTGGATATTAACCACCTAATGCATAGATTAACCACCTAACACATAAGCTTCCTCAGGGGTGGAACTACAGGAAAGTGGCCCTCACTAGTCCTGTAGTACCACCCCTGAGCAAGTTTATGTATTAGGTAGTTTAGTGTACATTTATGAAGGTGGTAGGCCTTTTTATGAGGGGCACATAGAGCCAAAAATCTTCCCAACCCACCTGCAGCTGCCATTGATCAGCTACATACCTGCTGCCCGCCACTTGCTGCATGACTATTTAGTGGCTGGTGGAAGAGTATTTGGGGAGCTCCTCTTGCCCTGGGGAACCTTGGAATTAAATGCCTCCTGCAACGGATGAAATTCTTTGTGATGAATTTTTCTATTTACATTTTAATTTAGATTTCCTGGCAACGCACGTTTGTATTGTATTAAAATATTCATCGCGTCTAATTTTTTTTTTTCAGTTCCATTCCACTGAAACCGGCAAAATTACATCATAAAATGCCAAAAACTTTTGTATCATTTTGTTATTTTTTTTTAATATTTTTGATCAATATTCAAGAAGGAAAAAAAAGAAGACAAAACAAATCTAAAAGTTCAAAAGTACAATTTCACTGCTTAAATATTCTATATAATATAAAAATATTCCTCCTAGCACCTACTGGGAAAAGAAATGCAATAAATGTTACCAAAAGTAAGAGAATAGTTTGGGTTTACTCAACAAAGTCAGTGGCATAAGGTTTCAGGGCATTGACACAGGGAACGGTTATGGTGGCATACTGTAGGAAATCCTTCATAAATCAATGTATTAAAGCATTGCATTTAGGTAGATAGAAATTATACAGGTTCCACCCGTTTCCACCGATCCTTAATTTCTTTAAAAGATTTAACAGCCGCCAGCCACAAACACAGCTTCCATCTTCCAACTTCACCAACACAAACTGACTTCTCAGTAGTGCTGGGACAAAGATTAATGGTGCCCTAGGCAACATTGCCCCCACCAGAAGTTTCCCCTCCATTGTGCCCCATACAGTGCAGCAGTACCCCCATATAGAGCCTCATAATAGGGGCAAGGCAGTGTGTAGCTCTCCAATTTTTAAGTTCCTCTCTCCCCCAAACCTTTCTCCATACCTTCCCCAACCTTTACTTTACCCATACTGTGCTTCCCCCACAACCCTTGCTTTACCCATATTGCGCTGCCCCAAGACACTCCCCTTTCACCATTCTGTGCTGCCCCAACAGCCCCCCTCCATATTGTGATGACCTATGCTCCAGATTTTCTCTGAAAGGGAGGGGGGGCTGTCATGGTAGGTGCCCCCTCCCTTCCCCATCCCTGTTCACTTCTCCCTAGCCCAGCCTCTCAGTATATTGTAGTGCTTGGTGTTACAGCACTCCCCTCCCCAGCACAGCCTCTCAGTATATTGTAGTGCTTGGTGTTACAGCTCTCCCCTCCCCAGCACTGCTTTTAACTTCCTGTGAGCCAGTTTGCACATGAAGTTGAAGGCAGCGCATTGATGCGATTGCTGTATTGCTAAGCACTGCAGTGCATTGAGAACCTGGTCAGGGAAGAGATGGGCAGAGACAAAGGGTGGGAGGGCACTGTCATGGTGGGCGCCTATGGCTGGGCTGAGCAACTGTTATAGGTTTTTACATTTGGAGCTAAATATTTCCCTACAAACACACTCCCCTCCCTGATCAAACTTAGGGGGAGCACTTTCAGCCACCATGCACCTAGGCAAACAAATAGATACATATCATAGATAGATAGATAGATAGATAGATAGATAGATAGATAGATAGATAGATAGATAGA